>JARQOC010000002.1:291846889-291849389 GCA_033576535.1 Allobates femoralis | reverse complement strand
TCCCTGTCCTCTGCCCTCCAGCCTCCGCTCTCCTCTCCCTGTCCTCTGCCCTCCAGCCTCCGCTCTCCTCTCCCTGTCCTCTGCCCTCCAGCCTCCGCTCTCCTCTGCCCTCCAGCCTCCACTCTCCTCTGCCTGTCCTCTGCCCTCCAGCCTCCGCTCTGCTCTCCCTGTCCTCTGCCCTCCAGCCTCCGCTCCCCTCTCCCTGTCCTCTGCCTTCCAGCCTTCACTCTCCCCTCCCTGCCCTCTGCCCTCCAGCCTCCGCTCTCCTCTCCCTGTCCTCTGCCCTCCAGCCTCTGCTCTCCTCTCCCTGTCCTCTGCCCTCCAGCCTCTGCTCTCCTCTTCCTGTCCTCTGCCCTCCAGCATCCGCCCTCCTCTGCCCTCCAGCCTCCGCTCTCCTCTCCCTGTCCTCTGCCCTCCAGCCTCTGCTCTCCTCTGCCCTCCAGCCTCCACTCTCCTCTCCCTGTCCTCTGCCCTCCAGCCTCCGCTCTTCTCTGCCCTCCAGCCTCCGCTCTCCTCTCCCTGTCCTCTGCCCTCCAGCCTCTGCTCTCCTCTGCCCTACAGCCTCCGCTCTCCTCTCCCTGTCCTCTGCCCTCCAGCTTCCGTTCTCCTCTCCCTCTCCTCTACCCTCCACCTTCCGCTCTCCTCTCCCTCTCCTCTACCCTCCACCTTCCGCTCTCCTCTCCCTCTCCTCCGCCCTCCAGCCTCCACTCGCTTCTCCCTGTCCTCTGCCCTCCAGCCTCCGCTCTACTCTCCCTGTCCTCTGCCCTCCAGCCTCCGCTCTCCTCTCCCTGTCCTCTGCCCTCCAGCCTCCGCTCTCCTCACCCCTCCATATGCAATGTACACTATGTGTGTATATGTGTGTATGTACGCACTTCCGTCACTTTGTCCACACTTCCCTCAACTTTGTACACACACACACATACACACACACTCCGCTATACTTACCACCGGCCCTGCGTCCGCTGCCTGGATCCTCAGTCGACATGTCGCTGCCCCCAAACTACTGGATCCAATATAGCGTCCAAGATGTCTTGAAAAACTACCCGGACAACATATTGGATCCAGTCGTCCGGGGGCGGCGACATGTCGACTCAGGATCCAGGCGGCGGGGAAGACGCAGGGTCGGTGGTAAGTATAGCGGAGTGTATGTGTGTGCTTATCACTCTGCCCACGGCGCTGCGCTGACCACTCTGCCCACGGAGCTGCGCTGACCACTCTGCCCACGGCGCTGCACTAACCACTCTGCCCACACCGCTGCGCTGACCACTCTGCCCACGGCGCTGCACTGACCACTCTGCCCACGGCGCTGCACTGACCACTCTGCCCACGGCGCTGCACTAACCACTCTGCCCACACCGCTGCGCTGACCAATCTCACCGCACTCACTGCTAACCACTGAGCCAGCGCACGCAGTACTAACCACTGAGCCACCGCGCATGCTAACCACTGAGCCACCGCGCCGTGCTACCCACTGAGCCACCGCGCAGTGCTAACCACTGAGCCACCTCTATACACACAATTAATTTCACCGCACTCCCCTAACTATTACTAAATAAACTATATATGGATTCTAGACTACCCGATTCTTTAGAATCGGGCTGCCATCTAGTATATATAATATATATATATGCACACACACAAATACATATATATTTATTTATTTATATTTGCATGTATATGTGCACACATATATATATAATCTAACTACATATACATATATATATATATATATAAAAATAATATCTAACTATATATATATATATATATATAATCTATCTATTGTATGTATGCAGAGTATATACATGGTGCATCTATAGATATGGTGAATTATATTATACTAGATGGGTGCCCGATGCACAATGCATCGGGATTCTAGCCGAGCGAGTCTCTGACTCGCAATGGCCGCTTCGCGGCCAATGCTTCGCGCTGCTAAGGCGACTCGCCATGCCCGCTGCGCGGGCATAGCGAGTCGCCTTACAACTGGTCGCATTGGCCGCTGCGCGGCCAATGCATTTTTCGTATCCACATGACCACGCTGAGTCGCATGCGACTTTGGTGCGCGAAATCCATTCGTGATTATATAATAGATATATATATATATATATATATATACATACACATATGTACCCAAGTGTATAGATGCATCATATCTCTAGATGCGTCATATATATATACTGTATATATAAAGTGGATGCAGCTAATGTATAGTGTATATATATTTTATATGATGCATCTACTGTATATATACAGTATATATATATGGTGCATCTATAGATATGATAAGTCTCAATATATATACAAGTGTATAGAGGCATCACATATATACTGTATATATACAGTAGATGCATAATCTATATTATATATAGATATACACTATATATATATATTATATATAGATGCATCCACTGTATATATGCAGTATATATATGATCCATCTATACACTTGTGTGTATATATATATGTGTATATATATATATATGTTTAAATACATAGCTGTATA
>JARQOC010000002.1:290215097-290361789 GCA_033576535.1 Allobates femoralis | reverse complement strand
CCAGATGGCCACAATAGACTTAAAAGATGCCTACTTCCACGTGCCCATTCATCCCCGGCACAGAAAGTTTTTACACTTCACAGTCCTGTACAACGGTATAGTGCACCACTACCAGTTCAGTGCCCCCCCCTTGGGATCTCCTCTGCCCCGAGGGTGTTCACGAAAATCATGGGGGAAATGGTGGCATTTCTCAGACAACAAGACGTCTGTCTGATACCATATTTGGACGACCTCCTTTGACTGCGGCCCTCAGGAGAGATGTGGACAAGTCATTGGCTACGCTTTGGTCCTTGGAATGGATCCCAAATCTGAAGTCTCAGCTCCAGCCCTCCTCTTCCTGGAGATTCCTTTGGGTATTGCTGTACCCAGAAAGGCAAATGTCTTTTCTTCCGGAGGATTACAAGTTGACTCTCACTTCAAAAATTTCTGCCCTCCGGTTTCAGAAGACTCCTACAATCAGGGCTGCAATGTCAGTTCTGGGGTCCATGACGGCCTGCATACCATCAGTACTGTGTGCCCAGGCACACTCACAGAGTCTTCAGGATCATATCCTGTTGCACTGGAACATGATTCCTTCTTCCCTAAACAAACTGATTTGCCTGTCGGGGCAAGTTGTCACCTCCTTCCAGTGGTGGTTGTCCCCCAAGAACCTAGTCAGGGGTGTCTCCTGGTCTCAGACTCCTCTTGTGACTCTAACAACGGATGCCAGTAAGCAAAGCTGGGGGGCTGTGGTGTCCCATCCCGTTCCAAGGTCCCTGGAGTCCATCAGTCAGCTCTCAATCTTACCGAGAACTAAAGGAGGTGGAAGAGGCTCTCCTGGTAGCTCAAGATCTGGTCAGGGACTTGCATGTGCTGATTTATTCAGACAACATCACTACGGTGGCCCATCTTCGCCATCAGGGCAGCACTCGGTACGGCAACCTAAAAGGCATCTCCAGTTGGATATTGTGATGGGCAGAGCAGTCCCTTTGGTCGATCTCGGCAGTCCATCTGAAGGTCGCGTTAAATTCTCAGGCAGATTTTTTAAGTCGCAAGGATCTCCACCCAGGGGAGTGGAGCCTGAACCAAGCAGTCTTCTGCAAGCTGGGTGCACGCTAGGGTCCCCCGGAGGTGGATCTATTTGCTTCCAACCACAACAGGAAGGTCAGAACATTCTTCTCCCTCAACCCCAGGGACAATGCGATCGGAGTGGACACTTTCTCCCATTCTTGGAAATTTCGACTGGCCTACGCTTTCCCGCCTTTCTGATCGGGTTATTACTACCTTACAAAATTGGCGTAAACCTATTACCAACTTGATCTACAATAAGATCTGGAAAAAATTCTCCTAGTGCAGTCCCAACTTTCCCGATCCTGTCTCCTAATATTTCTCAAATATTTGATTTTTTGCAAAGGGGACTGGATTTGGGTCTTAAACCTAGCACTCTTAAGGTGCAGGTGGCAGCCCTAAGTTCTGTGTTTCATGTCAAGTTGGCTGACCATCGCTGGATCAAATGATTCATGTTGTCGGCTACTAGACAGTGTCCCAGCCGGCGGATTCTCACGCCCTCCTGGAATCTGAATGTGGTTCTTACTGGTCTCTCCCGTACTCTTTATCAGTCGCTTTCCTCATGGGCCATGAGATCTCTCTCTCACAAGCTTGCCTTTCTAGTGGCTATTACCTCTACAAGGATAATTGGAGAGCTGCAAGCCTTGTCCATCAGAGAACCATATTTGACTATTCGTGACGACAACATTGTCTTCCAGCTGGATCCATCTTTCCTGACGAAAGTCATCTCTGATTTCCATCGCTCCCAAACTATTGTTCTCCCTTCCTTCTGTCAACATCCTAGGTCTCTGAAGGAAGAGGAGTTTCATTCTCTGGACGTCCGTAGAATTGTATTACACTACTTGGACTTAACGGCTCCGTGGCACATTGACCGACTTGTTTATTTAGCCCTTTGGCCGCAACAAGGGCAAGAAAGTAGCTAAGGGCACGATGGCTAATTGGATTAAAAAGGCCATTACAGATGCCTATTTCTGTCAGGGCCTATCGTCTCTCTCGGGATTCACAGCCCATTCCACTAGGTCTACATCAGACTCCTGGGCTGATCTAGCGGGAGCTTCCCCGAGCAGATCTGCAAGTCAGCCACGTGGTCTACTCTGCATACCTTCACAAAACACTATCGCTTGGCTCTCATGTCCAACCGGGATTTAGCCTTTGGCAGGAAAGTCCTGCAGGCTGTAGTCCTTCCGACGCCCCTTTCCCCCCCCCCCTTCCCAGGTAAGGATTCGTGGAGATTCTTCCTATGCTGTCGTGGAAGCGTACTAGAGAAAAAAATAATTATTCTTATCGTTAATTCAGTTTTTAGGAACCTTCCACGACAGCACTTATTTCCCTCCCTATATTCCTTGATGTTCCTGTAATGTGTAGCTGGTTCCTTATATGATATGGGTTCATTGTAAGACACTGGCGAGTGGGAGGTGGAGGGGCCCTTTTAACCTCTCTTGTGCTTCCTGTCCCTATAAGGCATTGAGAGGCAACCTACTATGCTGTTGTGGAAGGTTCCTAGAAACCGAATTAACGGTAAGAATAATTCTTTTTTTGTTCAGTAAATGGTCCCAAATTACATCTAGCCGCTGGATCCTCGAACTGATAACATCTGGGTTGAAGCTGAACTTCGAGAGGATCCCAGGGGATTCCTTTCTTCAAACTGCCTTAGCTGACCCTGTTCGCCAACATGCATTGGAATCGGAGGTTGGAGACTTGTTGAGAAAACGGGTATTTTCTCCTTTGTTCCTGGTTCCGAAGCCAGATGGTAGCTTTACAAAAGAAAAAACAAAGGTTGCGCCACGCTGCATTGGGGAATCTAGATTAGCGATATTCAGGATCCAAGTATGTTATATATCTTCTGGAGTGCCCTTGTGGGTACCAATATATTGGTAGAACTGTTCAATGTATGCAAGTAAGACTAAATAAGCACCGTTTTAATATAAAGAAAGGATTTTTATTACACAGTGTACCTAGACACTATACTCAGATTCATGATAAAGACCCATCCAGTTTACAGCTAACCATAATTGATCAAATTCAAGAAAACTGTGAAGATAGAATTAGTAAACTTTGCAAAAAGGAATCATATTGGATTTTTAAGATGGGTACTCTTTCTCCTGAAGGTCTAAATCTCACACTAGAGAACAATTTTGAATAATGAATTTATAAGTTTCTTTATTGAAGAATAATGGTTATTTCTCCTTTTTTGTTTTTTTTCTTTTAATATCCTAATAATTAACCCTGAGAGCAAGCATCCTTATTGAATAACATATTGATAGCATGTTATGACATATTCGCTGTTACTCCCGCTTCCAGGCCGCTGTTGTTGTTTTTCATGTGACTAATGAGCGGCACTGGAATTAAGAGGAGTAGATAGCCTTTTAATATTCAATTAGCCCTGAGAGCAAGCATCCTTTTTGGACAACATATAGATAGCATGTTATGACATATTCGCTGTTACTCCCGCTTCCAGGCCACTGTTGTTGTTTTTCATGTGACTAATGAGCGGCACTGGAATTGAGAGGAGCAGATAGCCTTATAATATATAACTATCAATTTTATTATTATTTTTTATATATTCTTATTAAGTATTTTTTATGCACATTTTAATTTAAAAAATTGTTAAAAATTGAGACAAATAAGGCTAATCTTCTGTATAACAGTCTTTTATATATAGTTTTTATGAATGATTTTAGTTTGAATAGGAATTATTGTTTATCTCCTGTGTTACTACGCGCAATATATGGGATATATATGGGGGATGGACTAATAGTACACACCCCCTTCGTTAATGATTAGCTGCAATAAGATATATATAGTAGGAGTAATCATTAGCCTGACATCCACTTGAGAAAGATGCAGTCAGCGTCGAACCGCATTGTGGCAGGAGGGCTTTTATTTGTAGAATGAATAAAACTCAAAGGTAATATATTTAAGAGCATTGTGTATCCTGTCTTAGCTCTCAGCGCTTACTTTTATTATACCACATCGGCAGATGGTAGCTTTAGGACTATTAATTTGAGAAAATGAAACTCCTTCCTCAGATTTCAATCCTTTAAAATGGAAACCATACAATCCACTACTCGGCTTCTGTTTCCCAGGTGTTTCATGGCGGTATTGGATCTCAAAGATGCTTACTATCATCTGCCAGTTCACCCAGAACATGAGAGGTTTCTGAGACTGACGGTGTGTCTCGAGGCCACATAAGACATTTCCAGTTTGCCGCCATGCCATTCGGACTCTATGGCACCACGCATCTTTACAAAGGTAATAGCTGAAGTCATGGCGTATGTTCGACACAGTGACATTCTTATTGTTCCATGTTTGAATGATTTTTTGATAGCGGGAAATTCTAAAGCTCAGTGCACTTCCCAACTGAATCATGTCCTGTTGATTATCCAGCCTAATTCCTGTAATGACAACTGGGCAAAGTCAGGGCAACCAGGGTGCAAAGCTTTCTCGGTCTCCAATTGGACTCAGTCGCCCAACAATGTTTTCTGCCAGAAGAAAAATTGCAGACTACGCTGGCCAAAGTGGGCAAAGTGGTGGCCACTCCAGACCTGCCCTTAAGAGGGGTTATGTCCCTAATGGGGACCTTGACCTCCTGCATCCCGGCAGTTATGTGGGCACAGCTTCACTTGAGAACTCTACAACACGAGGTGCTGGCACCAGGCGATTTCTTGCAGGGGCATCTAGAAGGCAGGCTACGTCTGTCGCAGTCTGCAGTAAATTCTCTATATTGGTGGCTAAATCCAACTCTCTGGTCCAGAGGGGTTCCGTCGGTCATTACGCCAGAATTTTGTTGTCGCGACCGATGCCAGTCCCTCGGGATGGGGGAACACTTGGGAGATGACCTAGCCCAGGAACTATGGACTATAGAGGAGTTTCAGGGCTCGTCCAACCTGAAGGAGTTAAGGGCGGTCCAGTATGCCCAGCTCAGGTTATTGCCTAAACTTCGTAATTCCAATGTGCGGGTTCAGACGAACAATAGTAGCTTATGTCAATCATCAAGATGGGTCTTAATCGCCCACTCTGATGTCCACCACGGAGGAAATCTTTCTCTTAGCAGAAGAGAACTTCCTTTCCCTTTCAGCCCTGCACATCAGGGGAGTAGACCATATCATAGACGATTTTCTCAGCCGTCACCATCTTCACCAAGGAGAATGGATTCTGAACAGGGAAGAATTCCGAGAGATTGTGAGGTTATGGGAAGACCCAGAGATAGGATCTCTTTGCGACCAAGGCCAAGAGACGAGTCAGGCGATTCACTTCCCTGCATGCTGCAGACACGCCGGAGGTGTTGGATGCCCTCCTTGTGCTGTGGTTGTACAGGCTGGCCTATGCCTTTCCCCCAATGTGTCTAGTCCCCCTAGTTCTCAGGAAGATCAGAGACAAAAGGGCAACAGTAATTTTGATAGCCGCATTCTGGCCCAAGAGGCCGTGGTTCTCATGGCTGAGAGCCATGTCCGTGTTCGACCGATGGATCCTCCCGGCGGGTCGGGAATTGCTCTCTCAGGGTCCATTCTTACCCCCAAGTGAAGGGCTGCATCTGACAGCCTCGAATTTGAGAGGCAGCTTCTGACCCAGAGAGTTTTTCTGATGGCTTGATTTCCGCCCTTCTGAACCCTTCTGTCGTAAGGCTATCACTACTAACCTTTAGTGCAGGATTTGGAGAAAGTTTTTACAATTTTATCCGAGTGTTCTCACGGACCACGCCCCTATTACCTCCATTTTAGAATTCCTGCAGAAAGGTCGGGAGTTGGGCCTGGCAGAAGTGGCGTAACTTCAGGGCCTGGGGCCTCAGTGCAAAAGTTCCAACGGGGCCCCCAATTATTGAAAATCTTTAATAGTATTAGTATTTTTCTATGGGCCGAATGGACTTTTGGGGCCCCCCTAGGCTGCAGGGCCCGGGTGCGATCGCAACCCCTGCACCTGTTGTAGTTACGCCCCTGCCTGGCAGTCAGTATGTTGAAAGTCCAGATTTCTGGGGCACTTTATAACTGTAATATCGCAGGGGATACATGGGTCTCAAGATTCATTCAAGCATGTGAGTGTAGTGACCCAGTTTACATCCCGTGTCTGGCCCCCTGTGACTTGAACTTAGTCCTGGATGCCTTTAAGGGGCCCGTTACACGCAAAGATATCACTAACCATATCTTGCAACATCACCGGTTTTGTGATGTTGCAGCGACCTTGCCGCTGCATGTGACATTTTTCCGTAGTTGGTCTGCCGCTGTCACGCATGCATCGGCGTGTGTGACAGCGGCAATGACAAATGATCCTCATTCTGCACCAGGCACCCTGAACGATCCTAATGACCGTCGGGCGCAGACTGACTGATCGCTGGCAAGTCTGCCTGTGTGACAGCTCACCAGTGATCCGATAACTGTCTCCCAGCAATCCCGGCCACGTCGAATCGCTGGAACATTGCAGTGTGTAACGGGGCCTTAACTGGACCCCCCTTTGAGCCCTTGACTTTGGCTTCCCTCAAGGTTCTGACCTTAAAGATGGTTCTGCTAGTTGCCCTGATGTCCGCTAGAAGGGTGGGTGACCTTCATATCCTCTCAGTTGACCCAGCCCCCCCTTCCTCTTAGTCTTTCCAGATAGGGGTCTGGTTTAAGTATTAATCTATCTCCCTAAGGTATCTTCCAAGTTTCATCGTAGCCAGGAAATTGTCCTACCTCCTTTTATGATAATCCTTCTACTCCAGAGGAACATAGGTTACATACACTAGACGTCAGGCAAGCAGTACTTCAGTATGTAGCGAGGACACAGCCCTGGAGGAAGAGTAGGGCTTTGTCTCTTTCCAGGGTCATAGGAAGGGGTCTGGCACCACAAAGAGCACTTTATCCAGATGGATTCGAGAATTTATCTGCTTGGCCTATTCCTTAGCAGGTGAGCATCCTCCTGAGGGCATTAAAGCCTATTCTAGCAGGGCCATGTCTGCTTCCTGGGCAGAGCGTGCTAATATACCTCTAGATTTAATTTGTAAAGCGGCTACCTGGGCCTCTCCTACCTTTTTTCAACACTATCGCCTGGATTTCTAACCTTGATTTCGGGAGAACAGTTCTCAATGCTGTGGTCCATACCAGGTGATGGTCTCTGTAAGTCAATGGGTGCTGTCATGGCGATAAAATCTGAGATTACTTACCGGTAATCACATTTTGCAGAGTCCATGACAGTACCACTTATTTCCCACCCTTTTTCTTAGATATTATAGTATTACAGTTTTTGTAGGATTGTTGTTATACAACTATTGATTCTGTGTGCTTAGTAACGGGAGTGACCCGTAGGCGGAGGTGTTGAGTACCTTTTTCTTCACGCTTATGGTGTAGGTATTTTTCTGATAATGACTTATGCAGTGTGTTTTTTCCTATCGCTATGACAGCACCCACATGAGAGAGGGGATCCGCTCACAAGGACAGGAAACCTACAGATAAAAATGGGCGGCCCCCTCGCCTCCTCAGTTGGTTTCCTGTCCTTACGGGGAACGCACAGCTGAAGAGGTTACCTGGGGTCCCGACGCTCCTGTGGGTGCAGTGATGGCAGCAGGATCCGGGGCCACGGCGGCAGTGTTGGGGGGAGCCAGGCGTCACTCTCCCACCTCGTCTGGGTGCCTTCCAACCCAGGGTACGGGTGGTGCCGTCATGGGTTGTGGAGTGCGAGATGGGCGGCTGCGGTGGAGCGGAGCAGCCGCCCGGTGGCTGGTGCGGCGGCTTCCGGGAGCCCATGTACGCATGTGCGATGATGACTTCCAGTACACGGCGGTGTGGGAATTCAACAGGCAGGACGTGCCTGAGAGATATGTGCACTGTTGTCCCCCAGGGGATGGGGCAGGAGGAGCACCAGAAAGGTGCAGAACGCACAGGCAGCCTCAGCAATGGGGGCAGCAGTGGAAAGGTCCCCAAGGATGTGGACACGGCAGGCAGGATGATGGAGGAGAAGTATGCCAAGTCCAGCAGCGTGATTGCTCCTGCAGAGCCGGTACCGGGGCTGTCAGCTATGGGGATGTGCATGGTTTCTCCTATATATTACATGAGCTAGGCACACCTAATTTCTAAAAAAATATTCAAAGAAACAATCTCTTTCGTGTTGCACAATCGTTTTATTGTTACTTTTTCACATCAAGGGGCCCTCTATAACTCTAACATCGCTGGTGATAGATGGGTCGCTAGGTTTGTTCAGGCCTGCGAACGTAGTACTCCAGTTCACATTCCCCGTATGGCCCCTTGGGATTTGAACCTGGTCCTGGACACACTCACAGGTCCTCTCTTTGAGCTCTTGACCTCGGCTTCCCTCAGGCATCTGACCTTGAAGACTGTACTGTTAGTTGCTCTCACTTCGGCTAGGCGGGTGGGTGACCTCCAGCCTCTGTCAGTTGACCCTCCATTTTTGTTAGTACTCCCGGATAGGTTAATTCTGCAACCTGACCCAGCATATCTCCCTAAACGGTAATCTAAATTTGGCCGTAGTCAAGAAATTATCCTGCCGTCCTTTTATGCTACTCCATTCACCTCAGTGGAGGCTAGGTTTCATACATTAGATGTGCACAGGGCAGTCCTGAAGTATGTCGATAGAACACTACCCTTTAGGAAGAGTAGGGCTCTCTTTCTCTCTTTCCAGGGTCCTAAGATGGGGTCTGGCACTACAAAGAACACTCTGTCTTGATGGATCCAGGATGCTATCTGCTGGGCCTATTCCTCAGCAGATGAGCAGCCTTCGGATGGGGTGAAAGCCCATTCTACTAGAGCTGTTCTGCCTCTTGGGCAGAACGTGCTAACATACATTTAGTGGTCATTTGTAATGCGGCCACCTGGGCCTCTCCTTCTACCTTTTTTCATCACTATCGTCTTGATTTGACTTCTTCTGCCCTTGATTTCGGGAGGGTAGTTCTTAATACTGTGGTCCCTCCCAGGTGATACTGTTCTCTACAAGTCTCTCACGTGGGTGCTGTCATGGCGATAGGAGAATCCGAAATTACTTACCGGTAATCATATTTTACGGAGTCCATGACCGCACCCACTCACTTCCCACCCTGTGGTTTTTGTCACTATTTTTAAGTTGATACAGTCTTGGCTTTGCTGGCTGACAATAAATTTACACTTCAGTGTCACGGGTGGACACTTTGTCCTGCGGGTGTTTTTTTTTTTTGCATGACCTTGTTTCACGCCTTTTGGTGAGGGGTTTCATGTTTGACGTTTATGTTGATGTTTATGTATTTATACGCTTGGCAGTTCCTTCAATGTCTCTGTAACCAACTGAGGAGGCGAGGGGGCCGCACCTTCTTATCTGTAGGTTTCCTGTCCTTGTGGGCGGATCCCCTGTCTCATGTGGGTGCTGTCATGGACTCCATAAAATATGATTACCGGTAAGTAATCTCGGATATTTATATGGTATGGCGGTTCCTCCTATTTCTCTGTAACCCAACTGAGGAGGCGAGGGGGACCGCCCCTTTTTATCTGTAGGTTTCCTGTCCTTGTGAGCAGATCCCCTCAGTGGGTGCTGTCATGGACTCCGTAAAATAAGATTACCGGTAAGTAATCTCAGATTTTAGTTTTAACTCCAGCTAAGTCATGCCTGGTCGGTACAGCCGAGATACCTGCAAAATATAATTCAGCATCAACTACTCTTTAAAACACTTTTATGCCATAGCAGCGGGAAGGGAGTTATATCTAGGATATATGGTATCTTAATGCAGCAGTTACAGTGGGCTAGGCCCTTGGTGATTAAAGAGAAGTGGGAACGAGATGTTGGTACAATTACCACCCAGCAGTAGGATGATATTCTGGAAAGTATTCCTCTGTTATCAACCTGTGAGGCAGAGAGGCTATCCCAATTGTATATAGTACATAGAACTCCTAGATTTTTGAAACATTAGTGTTAGAGAAGATAGGCTATTTTTCAAAATGTGGGGAGGATGATGCAGGTATACTACATATGCTATGGAATTGTCGCTGTGTCACGCTATTTTGGACGGAGTGTGTGGGCTATACAAACCCTGGCAAAAATTATGGAATCACCTGGCTCAGAGGATGTTCATTCAGTTGTTTACTTTTGTGCCATGTCTGTGATCTGCTTTTTTTTCTACAACATTAAAGTAATTTCAAATGGCAACTTTATGGCTTTAATAAACACTAAAAGAAATCAAGATAAAAAATGTGGTAGTCAGTAAGGGTACTTTTTTTCAGACCAAGCAGAGGGAAAAAATTGTGTAATCACTCAATTCTGAGGAAAAAATTATAGAATCACATTGTAAATTTTAATTCCCAAAACGAACACCTGCATCAAATTAGATCTGATCGTTATTCTTCATCTAAAAACAAGTGATCACACCTTGGAGAGCTGTTGCACCAAGTGGACTGATAAAAAATCGTGGGGGAACAAGAGGCGCAATAGTGCCCTATCAAAAGTGACACTGACTGTATGTGTGGTGTATATAGATTCCACTCACCTATTCCAGTTGTGTAACCCACAACTGGTTTGAAGGCATGAAAGTAATATCAGCTGCTGCAGGACCTCCACCGACCACTCGCACGTGGAAAAACCGTCACAAAATTTTGGGAAGCAAGGTGTGTAACAGTCCGCGCTGCTGAGTCCACAGAAAACACAAGGAATGCAAGATATATCTTGTAGCAGTATTCTTCTTTATTTCCTACGCGTTTCGGTGCAGTTCCATGCACCTTCCTCAGGGATATTACCAAATAATATCCCTGAGGAAGGTGCATGGAACTGCATCGAAACACGTAGGAAATAAAGAAGAATACTGCTACAAGATATATCTTGCATTCCTTGTGTTTCCTGTGGACTCAGCAGCGCGGACTGTTACACACCTTGCTTCCCAAAATTTTGTGACCAAGTGGACTGACATGAATCATGGCTCCAACACGAGAGATGTCAATTGAAACAAAGGAGAGGATTATCAAACTCTTAAAAGAGGGTAAATCAACATGCAATGTTGCAAAAGATGTTGGTTGTTCAGTCTTGCTGTGTCTAAAATCTGGTCCAAATACAAACATGCAAGGGTTGTTAAAGGGAAACATACTGGTAGACCAAGGAAGGCATCAAAGCGTCAAGACCGGAAATGAGGAACGAATGGGAGGAAACTGGAGTCAATGTCTGTGACCGAACTGTAAGAAACTGCCTAAAGGAAATGGGATTTACATACAGAAAAGCTAAACAAAAGCCATCATCAACACCTAAACAGAAAAAAACAAGGTTACAATGGTCTAAGGAAAAGCAATCGTGGACTGTGGATGACTGGATAGAAGTTATATTCAGTGATGAATTACAAATCTGCATTGGGCAAGATGATTATGCTGGAACGTTTGATGCCTTTCCAATGAGATTTATAAATATGACTGCAAGAAGAGAACATGCAACTTTCCACAGTCATTGATAATATGGGGCTGCACGTCAGGTAAAGGATAAAAAGCATAAGGCTCTGCATAAATATGACAAAATATGGGATGACTGGCATGCATTTCATGGATATTATGTCATAAATATTCTGAACTCGTCGAGTATATAAGTAATACGCAATGTGATGCTGTGACGACTACCACTAAATGGATGAGTGTATCCTCTGTACATGTTAATCTTTTGGACCGAAATCACGAAAGCATAATCCCCTACTGTATTATCTGTTATACTTAATTTGCAATGCTTGAGCAATGCGATTTGTTAATTGAATGTTTGGATCTTGTTGTCTTAGGGGAGTTTGTGGGTGGAATGGGGACGGCTGGAGGGGGAATGGGAACTGATGGTATTAAGTATTGAGATGTATGTTTAAAAAAACTTCAATAAAAAGTATCTGATTTAAAAAAAAATAAAACTGTGGTGGCAAAACTGGCTTGGTTGACCATAGCAAACAATCAAAATTCAGCTTTCACTGCTGCTCTGGTAAAATGAAAGCTGCACTCTGGTTGCTATTGGGAATAAAGTCAGTTTTGCATTTAGTTTTTTATTTATCTCCCCCAATGGGTCACAAGAAGCTTAAAATGGAAGAGAAATTCCTTGCTTTAAAGGTACCGTCATACACGGCAATATTGCTAGGCAATTTCACTGGCAATTTGATGGTTGCAGTGAAATCATGGACACATTGTTCTACAAATGGAACTATGTGTCCATGATTTCACTGCAACCAGCAAATTGCCAGTGAAATTGCCTAGCAATATTGCCGTGTATGACGGTTCCTTTACTCTTCAGGGGAAGGGGGATTCGGTGATTTATGTTGCTAAAGATCTGAGCAAGTCGAGGGAGGCAATTTATCAACTTAATGGTCAATGGCATCATTGCCTATTGGGATGCTACTGTCGCAACTTCCAGCATGGCCTGAGAAATCTGAGTACAGATCTGAGAATAATCCTGTCCTGTCACGGTGCTTCCGACTGCACCAGCAATCCACACGTTAGGTGACAAATGTGAAAGGGGATTTTGTAATGAGGGACGCTTCCTGGTCTGGTTACTTTCAATTTTTCTGCCAGTTGCAGACATTCAGACCATGTATCATGGAGAAGTAGAGGTGATTGCACTCCCATAAACACACAATAGTTTTCACAAATGATTATGAACAGTTACTGCAGTTGACAGTGTACAATTGGTTAACACTCCCTCTTGGCTCTGAGAGTATCTTGGCACCAGGGATCCATAACTGGCTTTGCTTTTGCTTTAGTTGGTTTTGCTACATTCAGGTCTACCTTGATTTGGGAAGCACACTGTAGTATGGACTCTGCCTTTCTAAAGAAAGTTTGTGGATAAAGTGTAGCCTTCCTACTCTTTACCACATGTAATTGCTAGATGACAGAAGCGATCCAGAGCAGACTCGCACTCCAACATTCATACACCTCTCCTAAAAACGCAGAGCTCGCATCGTCACTACGGCGTCTTTACTCCTGCATCTGCAGCACCCTGTGTTCACTGCTCCCAACTGATGGGAAATCCCCAACTGTTGCTTAGCTTCCTTTGGCCATTTTAGGAACTAGTAGTTTTGAGAAATGACAGAGGGCACTGTGGGACTAAAGATGCAACAACTGTCATAGAAAAGGTTCAGTAGTTACAAGTATTGCCCAACATTATAGAACAACACATGGTAGATCAGGGAATATTTTTTATTATTGCTTACTCTGGGGCACTACATACACCTCTTGGTTTTAACGGAGATGTCCCTAGTGTTTGCCGCCATATATTTTTCAGTTGTACAGCTGAAATAAGCCTAAGTAGTTCTTAAAATAGTTACAATTCCCAGCAGTAGGGTGCAACACTGACTACAGTTCTCATTTGCAGGGTATAGACTAAATACTAGGAAACCTGTGAGTTGCAGTCGGGCCTTAACCCTGCATCTGCAGTAGATCTATAGGGCCCACAAGATTTCACTCTCCTTAGTCAACATCTGAACCCTTTATTAAAGGGGAACTCGTTGGGGGGAGAGAGAACACTTTAGTACGGGACATTCCATGTCAAGTAAACCAATGATTTTTAACTCTATATTTTTTTTAATTGTTTTGAGATTTTGTTATTTGATAATAGCATGTCAGAGAATGCAAAATGTGAAGAGAAAAAAAATTCTAGAATTTTTTTTTTCAAAGTTTGGAAAACGTGTGAATTTCGGTGTTGCCTGCCTTTACATTTCTCCTAATAACTCAGGCTAGAAATAAGATAGAGAAACCAAATAAACACCATTCTACTCAGATCTGTACGAGCTTTACCAGATATGTCACAAGAGTATCTTTGTTAATATTTTACCCATGCAAATGCAAAATTTTAAAACGCATTTCTGAAAAAAAGGTCTAATTTAAAAATTTCCAAAAATGCACATGTGCGTGCTATGCTCTTAGCCACATCTGCACCAAAATTCAAGTTGGGATCGTGATGGGATCATATTTAAAAATATATAACTATTATAGCAACAATTCGAAAATCTTGAATTCAGATCTGATCTAAAAGTGTGGGGTCTATATTTACCAAATAATCCATGATTTTTAGATATTACTGTATTAATTTTATTATGTCACAGCTTAGAAGCAGGAGAGGACAGATGAGAATGCTTTGTTAGGTCTCAATCTGAGAATGAACAGGGGTAGACATTGAATGCAGAGCAGGCCAGCAGCTCTGTCAATCATGTTAAGTATCTGCTTACCACAGAGTCTGGAAGTAAAACAGAGCTTTCATGTCCTGACATACTTGGACATATTCACTCTTGAACAAACAATAGTCTGTACAATGTCATCAAGGCAGTCGGTGTACTACAATATTGGTATGTGTTTTAAGATTGAGTATTCATAGTTAAATGCTTTTCTTATTAAGGGCTAATAAACAGCGCTATTCTGAGTGAGCATCGTTCATAACCCCCCCCATTGATTTCAATTACTATTTCAATTGTAAATATTATTAATAATTATAATATAATATACTAGCTGTGAGCCCGATGCAAATGCATCGGGATTCTAGAACGTGCATTAATTTGATTATAGTAGTTATAGCTGTTAGCCTGATGCAAATGCATCGGTATCTAAAATATGTTTATTGTTTTTTTAAAGATTTTTAAATAATAATCGCATCATCAATAGCAATAATATAAGCCATAGCATTATTATTAGCAGTAATAGCAGTATTAATAGCATTATTAGCAGTATTATGAGCATTAATAACATTATTAATAGCATTAATAGCATTATTATTAGCATTAATAGCATTAATAATAGCATTATTAGAATTAATAATAGCATTAATAACATTATTAATAGCATTAATAGCATTATTATTAGCATTAATAGCATTATTATTAGCATTAATAGCATTAATAAATACCATTATAGGATAAATATAGCATTAATAGCATTAATAGCATAAATAATAGCATTAATAGCATTAATAATAGCATTAATTAGCATTATTATTAGCATAAATAGCATTAATAATAGCATTATTAGCATTAATAATAGCATTAATATACATTATTAATTAGCATTAATAGCATTATTATTAGCATTAATAGCATTAATAATAGCATTATTAGCATTAATAATACATTATATGATAAATATTAGCATTAATAGCATTAATAGCATAATAATAGCATTATAGCATTATTAATAGCATTAATAGCATTATTATTAGCATAATAAGCATTAATAATAGCATATTAGCATTAATAATAGCATTAATAACATTATTAATAGCATTAATAGCATATTATTAGCATATATATTAATAGCATTATATTAGCATTATTAATAGCATTAATATATAGCAATTAATAGCATAATAATAGCATTAATAGCATTATTAATAGCATTAATAGCATTATTATTAATAAGCAATAATAGCATTATATAATAGCATTATTAGCATTAATAATAGCATTAATAACATAATTATAGCATTAATAGCATATTATTAAATTAGCATTAATAGCATTAATAATAGCATTATTAGCATTAATAATACCATTAATAGATAAAATTAGCATTATATAGCATTAATAGCATAAATATATAGCATTAATAGCATTATTAATAGCATTAATAGCATTATTATATTAGCATTAATAGCATTAATAATAGCATTATATAGCATTAATAATAGCATTAATAACATTATTAATAGCATTAATAGCATTATTATTAATTACATATTATCATTAATAGCATTATTATTAGCATTAATAGCATTAATAATACCATTAATAGATAAATATACATTATAGCATTAATAGCATAAATAATAGCATTAATATAGCATTATTAATAGCATTAATAGCATTATTATTAGCATAAATAGCATTAATAATAGCATTATTAGCATTAATAATAGCATTAATAACATTATTAATAGCATTAATAGCATTATTATTAGCATTAATAGCATTAATAATAGCATTATTAGCATTAATAATACCATTAATAGGATAAATATTAGCATTAATAGCATTAATAGCATAAATAATAGCATTAATAGCATTATTAATAGCATTAATAACATTATTATTAGCATAAATAGCATTAATAATAGCATTATTAGCATTAATAATACATTAATAACATTATTAATAGCATTAATAGCATTATTATTAGCATTAATAGCATTAATAATAGCATTATTAGCATTAATAATACCATTAATAGGATAAATATAGCATTAATAGCATTAATAGCATAAAATAATAGCATTAATAGCATTATTAATAGCATTAATAAGCATTATTAATTAGCATAAATAGCATTAATAATAGCATTATTAGCATTAATAATAGCATTAATAACATTATTAATAGCATTAATAGCATTATTATTAGCATTAATAGCATTAATAATAGCATTATTAGCATTAATAATACCATTAATAGGATAAATATTAGCATTAATAGCATTAATAGCATAAATAATAGCATTAATAGCATTATTAATAGCATTAATAGCATTATTATTAGCATAAATAGCATTAATAATAGCATTATTAGCATTAATAATACATTAATAACATTATTAATAGCATTAATAGCATTATTATTAGCATTAATAGCATTAAAAATAGCATTATAGCATTAATAATACATTAATAGATAAATACATATACATAAATAATAGCATAATAGATATTAGCATTAATAGCATTATATACAAAATAGCATATAATACTTTAAGCATATTAATACATATTAATAGCATTAATAGCATTATTATTAGCATAATAGCATTAATAATAGCATTATTAGCATTAATAATACATTAATAATACATTATTAATAGCATTAATAGCATATAATAATTAGCATTAATAGCATATATATAATAGCATTATATAGCATTAATAGATTAATAATAGCATATTAGCATATAATAGCATTATAAATATGCATAAATTAATATAGCATTAATAGCATTATTAATAGCATTAATAGCATTAATTAGATAAATAGCATATAATAATAGCATAATAATAGCATTAATAACATTATTAATAGCATTAATAGCATTATTATTAGCATTAATAGCATTAATAATTAGCATAATAACATTATATAGCATTAATAGCATAATTTATTAGCATTAATAGCATTATTATAGCATTAATATCATTTATTATCATTTTTTTTTTAATTATTTTTTTATTAATTATTATTTTTTTATTTTTTTTAATTATTTTTAATTATTTATAATTATTTTTTTTATTATTAAATGTATTATTTAGGCTGAGACCCAGTTCTCTTTCAGGTCCGCTGAAAGGGCTGATATTATTAGCATATATTTAATTTTTTATTATTATTTTTATTTAATTATTTATTATTATTTATTTATTTTTTTATTATTTTTTAATTATTTTTTAATTATTTTTTTTATTATTAAATTTATTATTTTTTAATTATTTTTTAATTATTTTTTTATTATTAAATGTATTAATATTTTTAAGTGAGAGTGATACACAGTTCTCATTCAGGTCTGCAATTTTTTATTTTTTATTATTATTTTTATTTAATAATGTATTATTTTTTATTTATTTGTTTATTATTTTTTAATTATTTTTAAATTATTTTTTTTATTATTTAATTTATTTATTTTTTTAAGTCAGACTGAGACACAGTTCTCATTCAGGTCCGCCTTCTTTTTTTTTTTTTATTATTATTTTTATTTAATAATTTATTATTTTTTATTTATTTTTTTATTATTTTTTAATTATTTTTAAATTATTTTTTTTATTATTTAATTAATTTATTTTTTTAAGTCAGACTGAGACACAGTTCTCATTCAGGTCCGCCTTTTTTTTTTTTATTATTATTTTTATTTAATAATTTATTATTTTTTATTTATTTTTTTATTATTTTTTAATTATTTTTAAATTATATTTTTTATTATTTAATTTATTTATTTTTTTAAGTCAGACTGAGACACAGTTCTCATTCAGGTCCGCCTTTTTTTTTTTTTTTTAATTATTATTTTTATTTAATAATTTATTATTTTTTATTTATTTTTTTATTATTTTTTAATTATTTTTAAATTATATTTTTTATTATTTAATTTATTTATTTTTTTAAGTCAGACTGAGACACAGTTCTCATTCAGGTCCGCCTTTTTTTGTTTTTTTAATTATTATTTTTATTTAATTATTTATTATTTTTTAATTAATTTTTTATTATTTTTTAATTATTTTTAAATTATTTTTTTATTATTTTAATTTATTTATTTGTTTAAGTCAGACTGAGACACAGTTCTCATTCAGGTCCGCCTTTTTTTTTCCCCATTGACATACATTAGCGGTGTGTCGGCGATTTTATGGCCGGCCACCTGGTTCTATTTGTCGGCCCTAAAATCGCGGACACACCGCTAATGCATCTCTATGGGCAGTAAGATCGAATTCTGATTGGTCGGCGTCCAATCCGAAATCGGGCTGACTGCCCATAGAGATGCATTAGCGGTGTGTCCGCGATTTTAGGGCCGACAAATAGAACCAGGTGGCCGGCCATAAAATCGCCGACACACCGCTAATGTATGTCAATGGGGAAAAAAAAAGGCGGACCTGAATGAGAACTGCGTCTCAGTCTGAGGGGCTCTTCTGATTGGCTGATGGCAGTATACAGCGACCAATCAGAAGAGGTCCTCAGATCTCATTGAGGTAGAATGGCGGATTTTTCGTCCATTCTATCTTAATGAGAAGGAAGAGGACGTCGGAGGTGGAAGTTTGCGAAAAGAAGACAGAAGATCCCCGGGGCCGGACGAAGAGGCGGAGATGGCGGAAAGAAGAGAGAAGACCCCCGGGGCCGGAGGAAGAGGACGCCTGGCCGGACGGAGGACTTGTGGATCGGACGGACGATCAGATGACTTGAAGGCATGTAAGTGATCGACGGGGACGTTAGCTAGGGCACGGCGGGGGCTTCTGGTGTAGGGCCTTAGGTGACAGCGGCATTAGGTTAGGGGACTGCGGGGGCTTAGGGTGTAGGGCTTTAGCGAGAGGGGCAGGGGACAGCGGCGGGAGCTTAGCGGCGGCGGTGCCTTAGGGGATAGGCGGCGGGGCTTAGGGGGTATCGGCGGGGGCCTAGGATGCTACAGGGCTTAGGGGGTAGGGGCTTAGGGGGTATCGGCGGGGGCCTAGGATGCTACAGGGCTTAGGGGGTAGGGGCTTAGGTGCGGCGGTGCCTTAGGGGGTAGGCGGCATGGCTTAGGGGGTATCGGCGGGGGCCTAGGATGCTACGGGGCTTAGGGGGTAGGGGCTTAGGGCGGCGGTGCCTTAGGGGGTAGGCGGCATGGCTTAGGGGGTATCGGCGGGGGCCTAGGATGCTACGGGGCTTAGGGGCGGCGGACTTAGGGGCTTAGGGGCTGCTAGGGGGCTGCTAGGGGGTAGGGGCTTAGGGGCGGCGGTGGCTTAGGGGGTAGACGGCGGGGCTTAGGGGGTATCGGCAGGGGCTTAGGATGCTGCGGGTCGGGGGTTAGGTGGTCGGGGCTGCTGCGGGGCTTAGGGTGTAGGGGTGCGGCGGTGTTAGCGACAGCGGCGGGCATAGGTGCGGCGGGTCGGGGCTTAGGGTGTAGGGGTGCGGCGGTGTTAGCGACAGCGGCGGGCATAGGTGCGGCGGGTCGGGGCTTGGGGTGTAGGGGTGCGGCGGTGTTAGCGACAGCGGCGGGAGCTTAGGAGGCGGCGGGGCTTAGAGGGTAGGGGGTTAGGTGCGACGGGGCTTACGGGGTAGGGGCATAGGTGCGGCGGGTTGGGGGTTAGGGTGTAGGGGAGCAGCGGCGGGGTAGTGTGTTAGAGCGGCAGGGGGCTGTAGTGTACAGCGCGATGGTATACTACAGTCCCATGGCGCTTATGGGCATGGGACTGTAGTATACTATAGCGGTGTAGACTACAGCAGCGGCGGGGTAGTGTGTTAGAGCGGCAGGGGGCGGTAGTGTACAGCGCGATGGTATACTACAGTCCCATGGCGCTTATGGGCATGGGACTGTAGTATACTATAGCGGTGTAGACTACAGTAGTTTGGGCTTCTGTGGCTTGGTTAGCGGTGTAGCGACTCGCAATGCCCGCTTCGCGGGCATTGCTTCGCTAGGCTGCAACGACTCGCAATACCCGCTTTGCGGGCATTGCTTCGGGAGTCGCTGTGGCCGCTACGCGGCCACGGACAGAGTCCATGAGATGAAACCTGGACTCGCTAACCAAGCCACCGGAAGCAGCGCCGCTCCGACGGAAGTCGCTACGGCAATTATATAATAGATATTCTAATATATACTATAATTAATTATTATAAATATAAATGATAAATATTTCAATTACTAATTACAACTATTGATTTCAAGTACTATTCTTCTTAAACGCTTCATAAAAGACATGTTTAGTGATATAATAGAAAAAATTGTTAAATGTATAAATAGGTGTTAAAAATATTGGTTCTTTTCATCTTGTTCAATCACAATTGAGGATATGATCACCTTTTTTCCTTTAGGTTGTTCACTGCATTCAGGTTGAAAATGCTGAGCAAGTTGTGTTATTAAGATGTATTTATCCTGGCACTTACAGTATTTGTTTTTTTGTGTTTCTTTATTGTTGCATAGAAATGTTGAATTCAATAAATTGTAATTTGAAAAGAAAAAAGGAAGAAACTCACACAAACATAAACTAAAAAAATATATAAATTTGATAGGTCCCAAGTTCAATCTTTGTACAAATATAACCAAGAACACAAGTAACACACATGCATTTTTTCACAATTTTAAAACATATTTTTTCACAATTGCGCATCAAAATTTTGAATTTGATTTCTCAAACACAAAATAAAGAAAGTCTTGTGACATATCAAATGAAAGCCAGTACTGTTATGAGAAAAATGATGCCACTCTCACCTTTTATCGAAAAATATTGGAATCTGAGAGTCCTCAGTGGTTGTTACCTTTTAATGGCTAACTGAAAAGATGGTAAACATAGCAAGCTTTCTAGACACTGAGGCCCCTTCATCAAGCTTGTAATGACACAAATTCTGAAGACACATACATATATACATAAGCAAAAGAAAAAGAAAAAAGAAACAGTGTTATAAGCTGTGGTAAATACGACAGGTGACGTTAAGCAGAGTCAGGTTAGGGAGGGGTAAAGGAGCTGGGAAAAGAGAAACCAAATTTCTAAGATAAGCGGAACAAATTGTATTATTATATGGTTAGTTGCCTGTGGAAACCTAAAAATACTTAAGTGAGTTGTGGAGAGCAATAAATTGAAGTGAGAGAGTTCACATAAGAAAAGTCAAAAGTTCATAGTCCTGAAAATGAAGTCTCTTGGAGATGTAATCTCCCCAAGTGTCCTTTCAATTTATATAAAAATGCGTGAATCTGTGATGTCCCCAAATTCCCACTCATTTTATATAAAATCCCATGAATGTGTCAAAGGTCGTTATTAATTTGTATTCCCAAATTCTTCTCTCTCACTGTTCTGGCTCTGGCCTACTACTGTTATATTGATGACATTTTAATCATCTGGACAGAGTCTGAGCAACAGCTGAAGACATTCTATGAACACTTTAATCAGTTTCATCCCACCGTCAACTTAAAACTCAACCACTCCTGCACTGAAATCAGCTTTCTGGACACCATCATTAAGCAATGAAATAGAGACATCCCTGTACCGGAAACCAATTGACTGACCAACATATCTCCGATGGACAGTTTCCATCCAAAACACATTAACTCTATTGTGCACAGCCAGGCCATCAGATGCAATCGGATATGTTCCAACCCTACAGACAGAGACAATCACTTTGAGGACCTCAGAAAGACCTTCTTGAACCAGGGCTACCATCCAAGAGCAATTGAAAACCAGATTACAAGAGCCACCAGAATATCAAGGAATCATCTCCTACATTACAAAACTAGAGAAGAAAACAACAGAGTTCCTCTCGTAGACACCTTCAATCCAAGTCTGGAGGTGCTAAGAGGAGCTGCACAGAAACGGCAACCACTCCTACAAAAAGATGACAGACTAAAATCAATATTTCCGGATCCCCCACTCTTGTGTTTTAGACAACCTGCTAGTGATGGGCGAGTCCTAAATTGCTCGGAATCGCTTGACTCTAGTGAGTCCGAGCCTGGGACTCGCTACTCGTTGCGAGTCTAGCGAGTCCAATGTTAATGAATGGGGAAGCGAGTATTTCACCGATTCCTGTGTTGCTGGACCCTAACGAGAGCAGACAGAGCAGTGAATAACTCGCATTCAGCACGGATTGCTGTGTCCACTAGCGATTTGCGATTTTGAAGTCCTCCGTTTTGCTTGGTAGCACAGAAAATCGTTTCAACAGCACTACAGAAGATAAACAGGAAGTCGCCTCTGCTACTAAGCGATTTACTGCATATGCTGATGTTATCTGCAGACACAGGCCGATCTGATCTGCACACACAGGCCGACCAAAGATGTGTAGCAGACAAGATACAGACAGGCTCATTGGACCGGTTGAAGAGCGGCCTCAGCTGTGGCAGCCCACCCACCCTGGCTATCGGGATGATAGACAGCAAAATCTGTGTTGGAGGTCCATCGCCAGAAGTATGTTCCCGTCTTTTGATGAAGCTGGACAAGATGTACAGGCAAACCTTGGTAAGAGTTATGTGATGTCAATTGTAGTGATGAGAGAGTACCAAAATGCTAGTGTGCTCGATGCTCGGGCCGAGCATCCCAAGATACTGTTGTACTCGGGCCTAGCATCCTAAGATACTGGTGTACTCGGGCCGAGCACCGAACCAAATGTTATCCTATGGGAAAACCGAGTATTTTTATTAAATGACCACCGCCAGCATGTAGAAACCCTATAAATGTCACAAAACTCTCAGAAGAGTGCTGAAATGACATGTCAACACAGCATGGTGAAGAACCCTGTAAGCATTTCTGACTGAAAAGTCACAGCTGTGAAAAATGTTGTTTGAGTTTTACGCCATTTATATAGACTCACTAGATAAAGTTCATAAATTACACCAAGAATAATTTTCATGGCGGAAATGTTAAGGGCACATACCCACTAGTGAGACACAGCTGGTGTTTGCTACTTTGTGTGATGACATTAAATATTTTCCGTGAAAACATTGTGTTGAACTCAGATGTCACTGAGAAGAGATGTACAGTTAGGACCAGAAATATTTGGACATTGACACAAGTTTTGTTATTTTAGCTGTTTACAAAAACATGTTCAGAAATACAATTATATATATAATATGGGCTGAAAGTGCACACTCCCAGCTGCAATATGAGAGTTTCCACATCCAAATCGGAGAAAGAGTTTAGGAATCATAGCTCTGTAATGCATAGCCTCCTCTTCTTCAAGGGACCAAAAGTAATTGGACAATGGACTCTAAGGGCTGCAATTAACTCTGAAGGCGTCTCCCTCGTTAACCTGTAATCAATGAAGTAGTTAAAAGGTCAGGGGTGGATTCCAGGTGTGTGGTTTTGCATTTGGAAGCTGTTGCTGTGACTAGACAACATGCGGTCAAAGGAACTCTCAATTGAGGTGAAGCAGAACATCCTGAGGCTGAAAAAAAAAAGAAAAAATCCATCAGAGAGATAGCAGACATGCTTGGAGTAGCAAAATCAACAGTTGGGTACATTCTGAGAAAAAAGGAATTGACTGGTGAGCTTGGGAACTCTAACAGGCCTGGGCGTCCACGGATGACAACAGTGGTGGATGATCGCCGTATACTTTATTTGGTGAAGAAGAACCCGTTCACAACATCAACTGAAGTCCAGAACACTCTCAGTGAAGTAGGTGTATCTGTCTCTAAGTCAACAGTAAAGAGAAGACTCCATGACAGTAAATACAAAGGGTTCACATCTAGATGCAAACCATTCATCAATTCCAAAAATAGACAAGCCAGAGTTAAATTTGCTGAAAAACACCTCAAGAAGCCAGCTCAGTTCTGGAAAAGTATTCTATGGACAGATGAGACAAAGATCAACCTGTACCAGAATGATGGGAAGAAAAAAGTTTGGAGAAGAAAGGGAACGGCACATGATCCAAGGCACACCACATCCTCTGTAAAACATGGTGGAGGCAACGTGATGGCATGGGCATGCATGACTTTCAATGGCACTGGGTCACTTGTGTTTATTCATGACATAACAGCAGACAAGAGTAGCCGGATGAATTCTGAAGTGTACCGGGATATACTTTCAGCCCAGATTCAGCCAAATGCTGCAAAGTTGATTGGACGGCGCTTCATAGTACAGATGGACAATGACCCCAAGCATACAGCCAAAGCTACCCAGGAGTTCATGAGTGCAAAAAAGTGGAACATTCTGCAATGGCCAAGTCAATCACCAGATCTTAACCCAATTGAGCATGCATTTCACTTGCTCAAATCCAGACTTAAGACGGAAAGACCCACAAACAAGCAAGACCTGAAGGCTGCGACTGTAAAGGCCTGGCAAAGCATTAAGAAGGAGGAAGCCCAGCGTTTGGTGATGTCCATGGGTTCCAGACTTAAGGCAGTGATTGCCTCCAAAGGATTCGCAACAAAATATTGAAAATAAAAATATTTTGTTTGGGTTATGTTTATTTGTCCAATTACTTTTGACCTCCTAAAATGTGGAGTGTTTGTAAAGAAATGTGTACAATTCCTACATTTTCTATCAGATATTTTTGTTCAACCCTTCAAATTAAACGTTACAATCTGCACATGAATTCTGTTGTAGAGGTTTCATTTCAAATCAAATGTGGTGGCATGCAGAGCCTAACTCGCGAAAATTGTGTCACTGTCCAAATATTTCTGGCCCTAACTGTACATGAAGGCCCCTTGACATAATGTGCCCATTTTGAGGAAGTGTGTCTATTGTACTTTTTCCCTTTGCCAGGGTGGCCAAACATTTGGAGGCTACCCATTCTCCATGGATAGAGACGTGCATGAGGGCATCAAAATATTATACCCATTTCAAAGGAGCGGGTGTATCGTTGTTGTAATGCCATTTATGAAATAATGTATGAAAAAATTTAACAATGGGGGTATACATGAAACAATGGCCTAACTTTTTTAACGGTCAACATAGTGGCGCATGAGGAGAAGGCTGAGCAGTCCAGCGATTAACCAAAGTACAGAAGTGTGTACCCACGGGTGAGTGTAGGTTAATGGAAAATTAGCTTTTCAATATTTTAATTTCGCTCTCATTTCCTTGTGGTGTGGTGAAGTCTTGCCTAATCCAACCCTTGTTAATCAAGATCTGAGTCATTCTGTCTTCATTTTCAGTTGACAGGCGGGTGCGTTTATCAATAATGATTCCACCTGCGGAAACTCAAAAAAAAATCTGAAAAAA
Organism: Allobates femoralis; assembly: GCA_033576535.1. Classification (NCBI taxonomy): domain Eukaryota; kingdom Metazoa; phylum Chordata; class Amphibia; order Anura; family Aromobatidae; genus Allobates; species Allobates femoralis. The sequence goes on along the minus strand of JARQOC010000002.1, from coordinate 290,336,502 downwards.
CGCTAGCCCCAGGGCAGGCCAGGACTTCCAAGGCGTACAGAGCCAATTCATGTAACATGTCCATCTGGGATACCCAATAATTGGAAGGCACACAGCAATGTCGGAGTACAGTTATTAGATCTGCAAGGTACTCCTTCAGCATCTGTCAAAACTTAACATTTCTTGTGGCACTACCACGCACCTCAGGTGCTGCGTAACGTTAGGGGCTGAGAAAACTGTCACACATCTTAAAGACTGTCCCCCTACCTCGGGCGAATTACACTTGTGCCCCTCTCGGCCGTATGCCTTTGTTGTCCACCAATTCCTGATCGATGCGGCTATCGTTTTGTGTGGAGAATACTTTGTGTAATTCCACAACTATGGCCTTCTGGAAATGCTCCATTTTTGCTGACCTGTCCGCCTCAGGAATAAGCCACATAAACTTCTCATTGTAGCATGTGTCTAACACTGTTACCAACCAGTAATGTTTTTTGGCCCGAGATGTTCTTAACGCGAGGGTCATGAGCGAGGCAGCTTACCATTAAGTCAGCCATGTGCGCCAGACTATTAACAGCCAGCACTTCGGTGTCCAGAGCAACACGATGACTGAACATGCTGTCCTCCTCCTTCTCCTCCTCCTCATCATCCTCCTCCTCATCTCCCCTGTCCTCTGGCCAACCACGCTGAACACAGGGTATGACTGGTGTGCTTGTCATATCCTCAATGTGTCCGGAGAGTAGCTCCATGTCTTCATCCTCCTACTCGTCCTCCTATTCCTCCTCATCATAGTCCTCCACTGTCCGTTGTGATGACATGAGGCTGTGCTGTGTGTTATCACCCACACCCACTACTGTTTCTCGCTCCAACTCATGGCGCTACGCCTGCAATGAATCATGTTTGTTTTTGACCAGAGACCGTTTTAGAAGGTCGAGATGCGGTATGGTGATGTTAATAATGGCGTCATCAACGCTCACCATCTTGTTGGATTCCTCCAAGTTTTGGAGGACGCTACATAGTTCGTACATCCATCTCCACTCCTCAAGTGTTATGTTTAGATTTTGACCCTTTTCCCAACGCCTTAGGTGAGGCAGGTACTCAACAACTGCCCTCTTCTGGTCACAAATCCTGAAAAACATGTGCAGAGTTGCGTAACATCGCGTCGTGACATCACACACCAGTCTGTGAGCCGGAAGCTGAAAAAGGCCCCGCAAAGCCGTCAACGCAGCATGAAGCTGTTGGTTAATTTACATAAACTGAACACAGGCGTCAAACTTTTAAGAGGAGATCATACAGCTCTGTGTATGATTTTAGAAACCGCTGAACCAAGAGGTTGAGCACATGGGCCACACATGGAACATGTGTCAGCTGGCCTCTCATCAAAGCCGCCAACATGTTCGGCCCTTGTCGCACACGACCTTCCTGGCTTTAGGTTCAGAGGTGTGAGCCAGTGATCTGCCTGCTGTTTCAGAGATGTCCACACCTCTTCTGCATTTTGGAGTTTGTCACCTATGCATATTAGATTCAGCACAGCCTGTTGCCGCTTCGCCGAGGCAGTGCTGCAGTGCTTCCAACTTGGGACTGTTGTTGAGAAAACAGTGGGAGAGGATGCGCAGACAGGTTCCTTCTCTTGCCAGAACCCTCTCGCGATATGGTCCTTGCAGGTTTATCCTTCTCTCCCTTCTCTCAAGGTGTACGGTATACTTAACCATGGGTGCAAAGAGGGCAAGAAGTGGATGTCTATTGTATGTTTGGCACTATTGCTTGAGAGAAGACAATGTGTTATCAAATCTGATGTCTGTATTTTATTCATCTGCTTGCAGTTGATATGGTGATGAAGAGATGGAGGAGCTGCCGTGACCAGTACAAGAAGGAGTACGAACGGCAGTTACGCCTGGGCCCACAAGCTGCACCACCGTTGCCTGTTTACGCCCACTTTTACAGACTGGCATTCCTTCGTCCATTTGTACGTCTTAGAAGGTATGTAATGGAAGATTTTCATTTGCCCATAACCTTAACATGTGTAAGATTAGACAATATGTTATATGTCCCCATTGCTATTGTAGCCATGTCAAATTGGAAGGCGGATGCTGATCTGTTGAAAGCGTGAAAAAATATTTGGGCATCATGCACACAATTAAGTTAGGTGACCTCAGATTTTTACGATCTGCATAACACATACATAGTCCACACTCAGCAAAGTTTTTTAGTGGGACCATGGGTACTGTATGTATTTGTTTGTGAGAGATTCACCATAACAACAGCCGCCATGAAGGCATGTGACCATGACGTGGGCATGTAGTGACTGGCTCACAAGGGCTTAGTCTTGTGGCTCAAGGAAGACACCTTATATGTTTGTGACTCCACTAATGTGCTTCTTACAGGTACCCACCTTGTACAAAAAGCAAGTGGGACACCAAAATTGGTCCCAGTTTAACAATTCACTTTGTAGGTTCAGAGAGGCCTGGTGCATGTTGAGAATTACCCTGTCAACCTGCAACATTACGTGTTTTAAGAAATGGAGTTTTGACCTGTTTAATTGTCATAGTCTCCATTAGTGGTGAAATGACTATTGTGAGGATGGCGTGAGACAACACCATATCTCTGAAGTTGTCATTGTATATTAATTTTTGGTTCTTAATAAAGTATAAAATTATCATTGAGAATACCACATTCAAATCTAAGAAGCTTTTCAAAACTGCACTTTTTTGCAAGAATTAGGTAATTTCAAGGAAAATAGGTTGTGTTAAAAAAGATGAACAGACATGACACTGCTATTGTGAAGTTTACTAACAGTTTGGAGGTTACACTGTGTCGCAATGTTATTTATATGTTTAACCCCATTTCATTTGTGAGATACAGTAGGGTAACTCACTACAAATGTGCAACACTTATTTTATGAACACAGTTGATCATGTCAAGGTGTCCATCATCTTAAAGTAATTTTAGAGGGCAAAAATGTCTCCACACAAGGTGGCTAAAAAATGACCCTGTGGTTATTCTTGCAGTCCACATCGGTACCTTCCTTGTTTTTGAGGAAAACCAGGGTATACAGTAGTATGTCAATGCGCTCTGTGTCTGATCAACAGTATAGATCTGTCTGTGGTCAACAGTCGTCATATCCGTTCAAGAGGCACAGCGGTCTCCTGGTGTGTTGGTCTTAATATTATTAAACTTGCCTATGCCTGTGCCCAGGCCCGGACTGGCCATAGGGAGGGGCGGGACAATTCCCTATGGGCCGCCCCCCTAACTGCAAAATGGGCCGCTGGCCCTTTAAATTTTTACCTCAGAGTCCTGTGTGCGCGCACGTCCTTGCTGACAAGGGCCGCTGCAGCGCGCACAGGGCTCTCTCTGTGTGGCCAGAATCAGCGGCGAAACTTGTTTTTGTGGGCGGAGTTCACCCTCTGCTCACCAGTCCCGGGATCCTGCACTGTCTGCTTGATTCATTGCAGGCTCTAGTGATTGCTGATCTACCAATCAGACAGCAGGAAACAATCACTAGAGCCTGCAATGTCTGCTATCTGCTCTCTGATTGGTGCACAAGCCGTCACTGTAGGTTACAGTGTGCTGTGCTCTGCATCAATAACTGGAGAGCAGGAAGCAGTGAGCAGACTGTGCAGCACACTGAGGAGATGCTACTCCACAGGGGAAACTTCATACAGAGCTGTGAGTAACAGCAAAGTTAACTCTCCCTGCTGCTTAGGTGTGTGTTTGTGTGTGTATATGGGAGTATGTATGGGGGTATGTGTGTACATGGGGGAGTGCATGTGTTTATGTATGGGGGGGTATGTGAGGTGTATATGGGTGTCTGTGTGTTTGTGTGAGGTGCATATGGATGTCTGTGAGTGCATGTGGGGGGTATATGGGTGTCTGTGTATGTGTTTGTGGTGTGTATATATGTGTGTGTGTGTATGTGGGGTGTGTATATGGGTGTGTGTGTATATACGGGTGTGTATGTGGGGTGTATATAGATGTCTGTGTGTGTATGTAGGGTATGTGTATATGGGGATGTGTATATGTGTGTGTGTGTATTTATAGGGGTGTGTGTATATATGGGAGTGTATATACAGTAGGTGTCTGTATGTGTAAATGGGGCTGTATATATGTGTATATGGGGGTGTGCATGTGGGGTGTATATGGGTGCCTGCGTGTGTGTGTATGTGGGGTGTGTGTGTATGTGGAGTGTATATGGGTGTATGTGTTTGTGGGGTGTATGAGTGTGTGTATATGGGTGTGTGTGTATGTGGGGTGTATATAGATGTCTGTGTGAGTATATGGGTGTGAATATGTGGGGTGTATATGGGTGTCTGTGTGTATGGGGGTGTTTGTGTGTGGGAAGTTGGTGTAGATGGGGTGAAACCCAGCTAGAGGGGTCAGACAGGCAGAAACAGGAGAGGGATTAGTATACTTCATTCTGTGTGATTAATGCAGCCTCAGGTCCTTTACTGCGGTGTGTGCGCATCTGTGTATGTTTTGATGTATGTGCATGCGTGTGTCCGTGCCCATGGTGATGTATGTAAGTGGTGACATGTGATGTGTGTATCCGTAATTGGTGCATGTGTGATGATATATGTATGTGTCCATGCACATGGTGACAATTGTGCGTCGTGTTTGTTTTGACAAGCTTATCTTCCCGGACAATGTGCAGTAACCCGGTGTGGCCCCCAGCTTCATCCAGACACTTTGCCCAGTAAGATAGCGGTGACACAGGACTCAAGCAGCTGTTAGCGCCAAGTATACAAAACTCTGGGCTGGCTGTGTCCTCCGTGTCCACTCTGCCCCCCTGAGCCTGTGCAGTGTCCTTCATGTCCGCTCTGCACCCCTGAGCCTGCGCAGTGTCCTCCATGTCCGCTCTGCCCCCCTGAGCCTGCGCAGTGTCCTTCGTGTCCGCTCTGCACCTGTGAGCCTGCTCAGTGTCCTCAATGTCCACTGTGCACCCCTTAGCCTGTGCAGTGTCCTCCATGTCTGCTCTGCCCTCCTGAGCCTGCGCAGTGTCCTCCATGTCTGCTCTGCCCCCCTGAGCCTGCGCAGTGTCCTTCATGTCTGCTCTGCCCCCCTGAGCCTGCGCAGTGTCCTTCGTGTCCGCTCTGCACCCCTGAGCCTGCGTAGTGTCCTCCATGTCTGCTCTGCCCTCCTGAGCCTGCGCAGTGTCCTCCATGTATGCTCTGCCCCCCTGTGCCTGCGCAGTATCCTTTATGTCTGCTCTGCCCCACTTAGCTTGCGCAGTGTCCTTCATGTCTGCTCTGCCCACCTGAGACGGCGCAGTGTTCTGATGAAGCTCGGGTGCAGATGAGAAGCCACCAGGCCGTGGGGTACTCGAGACCGGGCAGCTGCTGTCGCTGGGGAGTCACGGGGGTCGTGACCCAGTCCCGTGGCCTGTGCTAAGTCCAAAAAGGGGTTATATACAGGGGAGTTTGTCGTGACCCCACCTGTGGTATGTGGTCAGGTTGACCACCGCTGCCGTATTCCTGCTGGGGATGGTGGTGAGGGGCAGCGTAGATGTTAAGCTCTTATGGGTGGGGCTGGGTGCCTCCAGTACATGAGTAGTGGATAATGGCGTGCTCTGGATGCTGCACTCATGTCTCCCAGCAGCGTCTCTAGCCAGCACGCAGGGACAGCAAAGATGCTCAGCAGGTGGAGGTCTCTGCTGCAGTGTAGTAATGAACAGTCACAGGCACTTTTGAGCTTACCAGCACTTTACTGTTCCAAAGTTCTTAAAAGCCAGTTACAGTACAGTTCACCGTTCTTACACTTGTCAGGGACCCGGGTGCCACTGCAGCTCAGACGGTTCCTCTGCATTGCTTCCCTCAAAGTTCCTTCCAGGCCTCTACTCTGTCTCTGTCCTCGCACATGGGTTTGGTCCGGCCGTTATGGGCTTTGTAGTGATGTCTCTCTCTGCTTTAGGGTCCCTAGCCCTAGTCCTACTCCGCTGCGGTACTTTGGTCACGGGCCTTAGAGTCTCCGTAACATGCCAGGATGCCTCGTGATTAGGGTCTTGAAGTCTCCCCGGTCACCTCTACAGAGCCAGCGCTCTAGTTGTCTTGGCCTAGTTCTCCAGTGACCCAGGTGTAATTTGGGCTCACCAGGCTCCCTCTTTCTCTCCGGTAGTCAGCTCTGGGTCCTCCGGTCAGCTATGTCAGTTGCGGCTGCCGGGCCCGTTGTTCTACCACTATTCTCAGTGTGGTGTCTCGGCTTGTGGTGCTTCTTTCTCGCCTCCTCTGCTCTTCCAACGTAGTGTTCCTAGGCCCAACTCGTGCCTAGTTCCTCCATATACTTGTCCGTGTCTCTTTCTCTCCACCCACACTTCTCTAAACTCCCGCCACCCCTTGCCTGACATAGAGTTTCTAGGCGTTGGGTCGGTGTGTGTGTGTTCCTCAGTCAACAGTCTTACCTCGTCTGGCTGCAGTCCACCCTGTGGCCGCCCTGGTTGCAGGGGCGCCACACAGACGCACTGCCTTCATCATGGGAGGCAGAGATGTGCAGAGCTGGCGTTGATGCTGGTCTTCATATATATATATACACTGCACAGTACCACTTCTCCTGTCCTGTATACTGGGTGTAATCCTCAGTATCTGTATTATTCTGTATATACACTGCACAGTACCACTTCTCTTGTCCTGTATACTGTCCTGCTGTCAGAGAGGTGGTATTGGACTTCGGGATTTTCAGCATTTATATGTTGTTTAAATTATCTTGAATAAGGAAGTCACCACTTCTCTTCTGTATAGGTGATGACTTTCTCTTCGCTGTGGATCTGACCGCTGGGACCCCACAATCCTGAGAAACTGTAGCTTTGAAGAGTATCATGTGAATGGAGCTGTGGGTGAGTACTCCCTGTGTCTCGCCACTCACATGTGGCTCTCCAAATAACTCTTGTAAAACAGTGATGAAGGTCACGCCAATGTAAAAACAAAATTCACTTATTGTGACTGATTGATGATATAGTGTGTGGGCTGGTGGGGTCTTTACTTCCCGGGCTGATTTTTGGTCCCAGTCCGGCCCTGCCTGTGCCATAATTTCAAAATGTTACTTGGCCCATTACCTTATGTAAATATGGTGTAGCATATCTGAAGGCATCTTACGGGTAACTATATAGTGTGAGATGGTGGTCATAGCAGCATAGAAAGGCGTGATTTCTTATTGCGGGAAGGGTGCGTTATTTTGCTAGCTCAATGGCATCACGTGACTTGAAAGGGCTGCCATTTGTACCCTAACGGTCCCATATACGTAGGCTACATATGTGTTGTGCTGCTTAATATTTACTTAGAATGTTTTAACTATTTATTTCTCCTTCGCCTCATTGGGGGACACAGACCGTGGGTGTTATGCTGCTGTCCACTAGGAGGCGACACTAGGCAGAATCTGCAAAAGAGTTATAGACTCCTCCTCTGCAGCATTACACCCCTGGATCAGGAAGTGCTTCTCGAGTTTTTGCTTAGTGTCTGAAGGAGGGACACGCTCTTACTCTTTACCATTATTTTTACTTTTTGAAGCTGCATTTTTATTTTTGAAGGGACATGTCGACCACAGATACCTCCCCAGACCCCACAGTTGGAACTCTGGGTCGAGCTATTTTGTCTGCTAAGGGCTATTCCTTTCTCAGCCCTCCACTGTTGGAGGTGCAGGGTTAAAGCGATTTCCAGACCTGCCGGTTCTGAGGCCCGCATTCCTCCCCAGTCCCCACAGATGGGGCTCTGGGTCGCAGCAATGCTCCATGTCCCCACCGCAAGCAGCAAGACAGATGGGAATAAAAACCGGCAGAGATGATCCCACTCCTCAGCTACCCACGGTTGGGGTGCTGAGTTGCAGCAGACAAGTGTCCTCTGAAGGTGGACGCAGCATCCCTCCCTAATTCCCCCTTCGGGGCTCTTAGGTCGAGACGCCGCAAGGTATAGCGCACAGTGGCACACGGCTGCTCTGCAATTCGCTGCAGCACGCCGCGAGGGGTCCCCTCAAAATGAGCTGCGGCATGCTTCCCAAGACAGACATGCTGCAGCACATCTCAATGCTGCAGCACAGGAAGAGCCAGTTCAACTGATGCTTCCCCCAAAATGCCGCAGCACATCTCAATGCTGCGGCACACCAACTCTGCTGCATACTCTGATGGGGCCGGCACAGGTTGGGCAGCAGGCACAGGTGGACAGCAGGCACAGCCTGCATGTCCAACAGTGCAGAAGCTGGGGATGAGAATCCCGCACCAGGCCCCACAATACCTTGCCCTTACAAAGGAGCCTCACCTAGCTGTCGTGGGAGCAGCCTCCGGTGGACCAATCCCCGTGCCTGGCGGGGTCTCCGCCATTCCCGGCCGCGGACCTCCGCGCCGGGCCTCTGCCGCTCCCGGGCCCGCGATTCACGCGAGGCCCCGGCTTCGGCCTAGCCGCTCATCATAGGGCTTTTCCCCGCCTCCCCGCCCGCCTCCGCCTGACGTCAGACCTCTCTGCGTCAGCACAGGAGGCGGGACGGGGCTAGTAAGAGGGCGCCTTTTCAACATTGTTGGCGCGCTCTTTTGCGGCTCCGCCCCCCTTCTCCCCGCCAGCCGCCATTATAGTTCTCAGCGCTGTCGCCACTGTATAGCAGCGGCGCTGCGGCAGACAGCGCTTCCATATGTGGAGGCACAGGCTGCCCAAGGGTTGACCAGCATAAAAGGGGGCACGCTGCCAGGCTCAGTGGTGTGTGCTAGGCACACACTAATGTGCAGAGCCTGCAGATACCTACTTGTCCGCAAGGCTGGCACTTCAGTGGACACAGTGTCAGGTGAATGGTCTGCTGCAGCACACACTAGAGTGCCAGCAGCCCGCAGTCACCTTGTCACCGCAGCGCGTGTGCATATGGGGGCACTGTAACAGACGGAGGGTCTGCTAAGGCACACACTCATGTGGAGTAGCCTGCAGACACCTGCTTAACCCCACAGGGCTTGCACTTCAGGAAGCGCAATGCCAGGTAGAAGGTCTGCTGTAGCACACACTAGGGTGCCAGCAGCCTGCAGTCCCCTTGCCACTGCAGAGCGTTTGCATGTGGGGACACATTCACAGGCGAAAGCCTACCAGAGCGCACAGGGGGTAGCAGATCCAATGGTTTCCTTTCTTGCCACCGCTGCGTTACCCTTTTGCCCCTATCCTCCTGGGAGGAAGTGTTAAGGATTTAGGGTTTATTCCTCAAGGATCCGCAGCCACTATAGTCACTTCGGTGTCACAGCATCCGCTGTGCAGGGTACACAGGGACTCCCAGAGGATAAACAGTACAACCTCACTGTGCAGCATTCTCCAATAGCACGGGATGTACCCTGCGGCAATTCGCCCTCTGCACGCTGTGCAAGGAACACCGTCTTACTACGCAGGGCAGTGCAACACACCATATGGTCCAGCACTGGTTTTTTCTCCCTGCAGTAATAATTAAAAAAAAAAAAAAAAAAAATATATATATATATATATATACTAGAAAAAAAGTACTCTGCAGCACACAGCTACTACCAATGATGTACATGTGCTAACAAGCTATATATATACCTGAGAAAAAAGTTTAAAAACTTACGTTTTTTCAAAAGACTCAAAAATCTTATCTTTTTATTTCTGAAGTTCTTGGTACATACATTGGCCAATGTCTGTTTGCTCACCGACTGCGACAAAGTGACTTCAGGTCCGATGAGTCCTACGCTGATATCCCTATCCTCCTTGTCCGCTCCCCCACTTCTCAGTGGGCAGACACCACCTCGACCCTAGATCACCTGTGGTCAATGAGGGTGCAGATTGCAATAAATAAATAAATGTCCCTGATTCCCGATGTCGTTCACATCCCGGATCCCCAAAGAGGTACGGGCAAAGTGTCTACCGGACGGGTTAGGTTTCTCCCCACCCTGCCAGATGCAGGTGCCTGTTGGTACACCTGCCAACCTTATGGTTTACCCTGGAGGGAGTTAATAAAGGAAACACGGACATGTCTTCTCTTCCGCCCCCCTAACGTTAGCGAAGTTCAGTTGTTATCAAACGTTTCGAAGAGATCGTCCAACATACCCCTTCCAGGGCCTCCACACAGTTGGCACATCTAGGTTGTGGTGGACTTGCTATGCGTTAAAATGACAGGTTCCTTCTTCGGGCCCCCACGGTGGAGAGCCCAGTCGACAATGATGTAACCTGCAATTACCTGACAACCATAGGCGTCCCAAGTCTGTTCGCCAATCCTCAGTAGACCCCACATCTGGAGCTCCGGTTGGCGGTGACGACAACCAAGTCTCACAAGTCACAGGCTGAAACACCGTGATTGGCAGCGGCACGTGGAACTGAGCTAAGGGTCTCAGGAACCTTCGACCCATAGCATACTCCTTACTCTCCTCCCCACTGTTGGGGACTCGGGTTGAAGTTGCGACCGCACAAGGTCTAATCGGCCTCCATCCCCAGACTACTGAAACGAAACTCCTAAGTTGCAGAATGTGGCACACAAGCCCAGCTGCCAATCCCCTCGCTGCACCTATATTAGGTACTCGGGTTGAGATAACACGCGCAATGCCTCTGCTCAGTCCGCTTCAAAGCAGGACCTCGCAGACTCGCGAATACATTAACCCAATGGATGGGCCCTCCGGCCCCCCGTGTGGCTCTGGTCCGAACCTTCTTCCATGCAGTCAGTCCCTTCTCGTCTCAGGAGTTAAAAGTGTATACTGTGTGACCTAAAGCTCATAAATACAGCCTGAAAATTGGAATTGTCTATACTGCATTCCAGGAGTCTCCCATATCAGGACGACTTATTCATCAATGCATGATTTTCGGAGTCTGCGAACGCTGCCGCTTCCACTGGACACGTTAAGAAGACTCAGTTGGCGGATCACCCTCCATGAGTCTACCACAATGCCAGAGTACATGTGGCAGCACAGCACACAAACTCAAGGAGTCCCGGCTCCGCTACGTATTCCTGATCACATATGGAGTATCGGCCATATTGGTTTTTCCCAGACAAGGCATGGATTCTTCGTCTGGGACTCCGCTTCAGCGGTCTCCTCAATGCTTCACAACGGCTATAAGAGTCCTAGACAGGATGGTGGCAGCATGGGAGGCAGTTCCATAGCCTCAGCTGCACCTACGGCCTTTTTCAACTATACATACTTAGACATGGCCCAGGAACAGGATGTGGGGCGATGTACTCCCATCACATTGCACATGCTAATTGTCCCGCCCACACACGAGGATGCCCCTCAATCTACAAAGATTCGGGCAGTATTTCTAGTACTGAAATCAGTTACCTTCTGGCAGTCGGTCTTGCTAGGATATAGTCAGACAATGTCACAGCTGTGGCATATGTCAACCACCAGGGTGGAACCCACAGTCTCCAAGTGATGACAGATGTTCGCGACATCCTTCACCGGGTGGAATCCTTGAACATTGTACTGTCAACTGTTCTCATACCAGGCTAACCCGCCAAGGGACGGACTCAGGGAGGCGGTCCCTTCATCCAGATGTCCTCTGTCAAGACTGTCAGCGCCAGGAAACTACAGATGTGGACCTGATGGCCTCACGTCTCCATGCTAAGGTTCCATCCTTTCTGGCCAGGTCCTAGAACCTACAGTCAATGTGACAGACGCACTAGTCCTAGACTGGACCTGTCTCCGTCTCCCCTATATTCTTTCCCACTAACAGGATAGTGCGGAAGGGCAAACAAGTATGTCGCCAGATCTCCCTGTATTTCAGACTGGCCCAGATGCGCTTGGACGGAAATTTCGTACCAGCAGTACCAGGACAACTTAAAAGAAGTTCAAACCTGCTCTCTCAGGGCCAGTTCTCGCTCGGAATTTCTCAACTCTGAAAATAGTAGCGTAGCCCTTGAGACCTGGAATTTAACCCATGGGTTTTTTTTCCCTGGATGTTGTAGCGCCCATAGTCACAGCAAATAAACCAGCCTTATCGACAATATTCCACGAGTGTAATCGTTTGTTTTTCTTTATCTCCGAGCACCTCTAGGGGTCATTCCCCTCTGTCCTTGAGGTCTCTCGCACAGCAGGTTATCACCCTTAGCACTCTCATCCAAACAGTAATGTGTTTTGGTGCCAAATTATTTTCTCTGCAGAGGTATCGGTACTTTCAGCACTCTCATGTAAACCATCTTTTCTAGTCTTCTACCTGAACAAGACTGTCCTACGGCTGGTTCCATCCTTCTTATTAGGCGGTATACTCCTTCCACCTCACTGAAGACGTCTCTCTGTCATCGCTGCGCCCGACTCCAGTCTGTGGTCGTAAAGGACCTACATATGCAGGACCTACGCATCTAAGTACCCATGACCAGTGCCTCTCTAACAGGTCGGATTCTCTTTCTCCCTTCTTCCAGAGGGCAGAAATAATGACATGTCAGCCTCTAAGGCTCCTCTAACCAGGTGGATTCGTCTATCCATCCAAGACGTTTATACCGTCGAAAACTCATCCCTTCCGGCAGTGTCACGGCACATTCTACTACGGCCGTAAGGGCTTCCTGGTCCGTTCGGCCCAGGTGTCAGTGCAACAGTGTGTAGACAGCCAAAAGGGGTCAGTCTACACACATACTCAAGCCACTATAGGGCTTGACGTGCCCTCCAGGCGGCTGCTGCCCACCTGTCGGTGCATAGTTCTTCACTGACCATGCTCAGTGTCAATAGCTCCCTTTGTTCTTTCCCACCCAGGGACTGCTTTAGGACGTCCCACGGTCTGTGTCCCCCAATGAGGCGAAGGAGAAAAGGAGATTTTTGTGTACTCACCGTAAAATCCTTTTCTCTTAGCCTCTAATTGGGGGACACAGCACCCACCCTATTGCCCTTGAGGGCCTTTTCTGCAGTTCTCACATAGCTTCTCAGCAGTTACATGGTTAACATGTTTACACATATTTGCCTATTATAGCTCTGTTAACTGTTGGCTGTTTAAACTTGTGCCTGTTTAATCCAGGCCTTGTAGTACTGTGAGCCTGTTTAGTTACAGGCCTTGTTATACGATTATTGCTTTGTTAACTCTTCACTGTTTTCCACATACGCCTGCTTAGTTCAGGCCTTGTGGTACTAGTATTACTCTGCTAATTCTTATCTGTTTACACACGTGCCTGTTTGGTTCAGGCCTTGTTACGCGGTTATTACCTTGTTAAATATATTTGTTTACACAGGTTGCCTGCATAGACTTCCTGTGTCACTGTTATTATCTGTTAACTCTCCTACTGCTTTAGCACAAAACTGGAGAAGCACTTCCTGCTCCAGGGGTGTAATGCTGCAGAGGAGGAGTCTATAACTCTTTTGCAGATTCTGCCTAGTGTCGCCTCCTAGTGGACAGCAGCATAACACCCACGGTCTGTGTCCCCCAATTAGAGGCTAAGAGAAAAGGATTTTACGGTGAGTACACAAAAATCTCCTTTTTACAGTAAACAATACTTTGGAATAGTAAGGTAATCCTCACAAGTTATGCTACTAGAAGCCAATTTATATTGTATGTACTTTGCTCAGCTTGTTGGTTGGGTATTTTACATGGTTAACTTTGCCAAAATGTGAGTAAAGTAAGATTTCTTTAGGTAGAAGACACACAAGGGTAAATGTAAGTGTAGATTTAAAGTAATGTTGGTCACTGCACACTTTAATTATAACTGTTTAATTACAAAAAATGTGCGCTTACTTTTTTCATTTTTGGATTTGAAATAGACCGCGACGTCCAAATCCCCAGCCTGTGGAAGGTCACCAAGGCGCAGAGGAGGCTGCTGGGGCAGCTGTTCAACATCCGGACAGACCAGCCCAGCAACAGGATGTGGATGAAGCAGATGAGGTGATGCCGGACCCCAACCAATCTGTGGCTGATCAGCTTCCACCACCGTTAGAAGAACATGCTGTGAGTGGTATGGCTCTGGCGGCTCCACCAGTTTATCTGCCATCTGGTGTTTCAGCCGCTGCGGTTCCCTGTAGCTCTGGCCATGATATAGAGAAGTCCAACAGTGGCCCTGGTCCTGTTCCCTCCTGCACTGCCCCAGCTTGTTTTCATTTTTCTTCGACACAAGGTCCATTTCCTTGTTCCTCTGTCCCTGCTCCGGCTCCCTGCCATTATGTCCCTGCCCCAGTTCGGTCCAGCTGTGGCCGAGCTGATCCATCATCAGCATTTGGGCGTGATTCTGGGGCCTCCTACAGCTTCAACACAGGTGCCTTCACCCCCAGCTTGGCACCTTTACACAGATATGGCTCGAGTGTTGTTGGTCCAAATTACTTTGCTCCCTGGGAAGGGGTGGTTGGTGCATCCAATGCAGACCCAAACACAGTACAGTGGGTGGCTGCCTTTGCACACAGTCTCATTGGATATCTAACACACATTCCACATGAGCGGAGACTCAGTGCAAGGGCAGCCGTCCAAATAGTACTTGATGCCAATGTGCCCCCCAACAGCCCCACACGGGTCTTAAATATGCTGGAGGGTTGGCAGTGTTCAGAACACAACTTATTGGCAAGGTCACACCGCCAGCAGCCAGGACAACTAGGACCCATGCTGGGCTCACAGAGTATTGATGGACTCCCTCTTGAACATACCTTGTGGCGACCCTATGAGCCTTTAGTGGTGAATGTGCCTAATGTTGGGTCAAGAGGTTTGGCAGAATATGAAAGGCCGTTGGCTGAGGACATCAACCAGGCTCTCAACGTCATCAACATGCCTATCCATGAGGGTGACGTAGATTTGATTGTGGAAGACAATGGTGGCCGAAGTTACCATGTCCTCTAAAGTAATGGACCTATGGAAGTTTTTATCCATAATAATTTTGTTTTTGGGTGTTTTGTAGACTTTGATTTTTCTCTTTTTGAGATAATTTAACATTCTTTTTATGTTAGGTTTTATGCAGATGAAGTCCATGGAGCCTCGGTTAAGAGTCTACAACATGGACACCAGCCAGTTATCCCACCAGGGAAGGACCTAGCCCAGGGTATTAGTAGCCCTTAAGTCACTATCCAGCCCATGCGAGCTTGAAGATATGGCCAGGTATCCAACCACAGACAGCTGTTTCGGGGTTGTTGCCCCTCATCAGTGTGGCGCAGGATTCTGGCTGGGTGGGAGCAATGCTTGATAGATAGGTTTTATGTAGCAATTTGGTA
The DNA here is from genome assembly GCA_033576535.1 of Allobates femoralis. Taxonomy (NCBI): domain Eukaryota; kingdom Metazoa; phylum Chordata; class Amphibia; order Anura; family Aromobatidae; genus Allobates; species Allobates femoralis. The sequence goes on along the minus strand of JARQOC010000002.1, from coordinate 290,321,465 downwards.
CCCCCTTTCGGTGTGTTTCTTTTTTTATGTTATGTTACTAAATGTGGCTTTTTGATGGCTTTTAAAAAAAAAAAAGGTGGAAAGAATAACAGACAAAGAAAACATACTTAGAAAGCCAAAAGGCATTAAAGTCTACCACCTAATTAAAATATTTGTTTTGACAGCCACATATCAGTTGTATGTGTCATGTGTAATACACTCATTCCATGATTTTGGAACTCTCACACACTTTCCACACGAACAATTAGTCAAGAATGTCAGGTCAGTTTATGGGATACACCTAAGGTGGGATTTGGGCTGTGGTTTACATTTCCATTAATAATTGAAGCTGATTATCACATTCTTGTGGGCTTTTAGATAAACATGTGTGTCCCGTCTACAGGTACAATGCAGTTTGTGAAGTATTATCTGCGCTGAAATCCATTTGCAACGTCGTAACATTAATTATCGTTGGATTCATGAAGGACCATTGCATTAAATTGTTCCCTCTCTTCGGCGTACGTTTGTCTCTAAAACATTCCAACAGTGCATGGGATGTATGTATTGTACAAATTAAGCAGGCCTCAGAGCCCATGTCCAACTGTACCTAGCACTTGAAGCAAAGGGCATGCAATGGTCAATGATGAATTATAGGCTTGTTGCCTCCAAAAATTAGCTGAAGGGCTTTAGTCCAGATTTGGAGAAATAAAGCTGGGCGCGTGGCCTATACAGTATTGTGGGTTGTCCTACGAGCATAGTACAAGCAACGTCCACGATGCAGGCATAGGCTTGTTGCCTCAAAAAATTAGCTCAAAGGGCTTAATAAACTCTTTTTAGAAATAGAGGAAGGCGCGTGGCCCATACTATATTCTTGCTTGTCCTACGAGCATAGTACAAGCAACGTCCACGATGCAGGCATAGGCTTGTTGCCTCAAAAAATTAGCTCAAAGGGCTTTATAAACTCTTTTTAGAAATAGAGGAGGGCGCGTGGCCCATACTATATTCTTGCTTGTCCTACGAGTATAGTACAAGCAACGTCCACGATGCAGGCATAGGCTTGTTGCCTCAAAAAATTAGCTCAGGGGGGGGGCATGGCCTATGAGCAGGCAGAGACGGACGCATAAGAAGAGAGCTCCGGTGCACCCAGACCTAAAACGGCACATAACGGCACAAAGAACCGTCTAAAACCCCCACGGCAAGTGTGAGTACCTTCCCTAGGGTCCCGGGCACATGATGACTCGCGGCCCGCGCGCAAAAGAAGAGCTCCCCGCACAGGCTCCCTGATTTCTTCTCCAGGGGACAGACAGTGAAAGCCGCGGGCAAGATGGCGCCGGCTTCCCCCTCAGGCTCCTCGCGCTCTTCATCTGGCGCGGTTAGAGAGGCAGGAACGGCTGGGGACTCGCACCACAGCTCCTCACACCGCAGCTCCTCACCGATAACTAGAGGAGATATGCAGGAGTTTTTAACCTCCATGCGCTCCTCAATGAGAGAGGACATGAATGCCATCTTAAAAGAGCTGAAAGGAAAGATCTCTTCACTGGGGGAGCGCACTTCTCATGTAGAAAACAAAATGGCAGACTATGCTAATACTATAAATGCTCTAGTTGATGAAAATGAGACACTGAGGGAGACGCTGATGCAGGTCACCAACAAAGTCACAGATTTGGAGGATAGATCCAGAAAAAACAATGTTCGTATCAGAGGAATCCCTGAAGGGGTGACTGATGCAGAATTGCCTGACTATTTACAAAAGTTTATGCAAGCTGTGCTCCCAGATATGACACCTGGGGAATTACTGGTGGACAGAGTCCATAGGACACCTAAACCGAAACATGTAGATGCAGATTCCCCTCGTGATACGCTGGCTCGTATACATTTCTTTACTACAAAAGAAGCGTTTATGCGACAATTCAAAAAATCACCTAAACTCCCTGAGGACATGAGTGATCTGCAGATATTTCCGGATTTGTCTGTAGCTACATTGGCACAACGACGAGAATTCGCACATGTCTGCAAAGCATTAAGAGATGTGGATATCCGATATCGGTGGGGTTTTAACCCGGTGAAATTATTAATAACATATGAAAGTCGAATGGTGATTTGCCGATCCCCCATGCATGCGGAGGAAATGCTGACTAAATGGAAGATTGACTATGAACCGAGACGCCAACCTAGAGGAAGGAAATAGATCAAGATTGGATCACAGCGTGAGGGGGAAAATGAGAGGTCTGGACACCGGGCTGGTACACTGGTCCGCTTTTTCTTTTACAGACACTTGAACTGTGAGGAACTGAGATGAAGATGGATATTCATGGTTCCTCACGTGCCCCAAGCAGACACTGTTCTGCACACTGTGACTCATCTTCAGGAAGATGTTTTTGGTTTTTGTTCTTTTTTCGTTTTTACCTCTTTCCAGTACTGTTTCTCTGGAAATGTTCGATGCTGACTGTGTTTGCGGGCATCTGAGCCCTCTTTTTTTCCCCTTTTTGTTTCTTTTAAATTTTTATTGGCCCTTATTTTTCTCTCCTTTGTACTTATGTTTTTTTTCCCTCACATTTCTTCCACAGGGTATCTCACTATATATTAAGCAGGAGTGTTTGGTGGTATGTCCTTACTACAAGCGGGATATATAGTACAATTTATCATTACTCATGAGTATAAAAATATTATCATTAAATGTAAATGGTTTAAATTCGCCAGGGAAGCGATCAATGCTTGGAGGGAAATAAAAAAATCCCGAGCAGACATAATATGTTTACAAGAAACCCATCTGCTCAAAGCGGATAACTATAGGCTACAGCACAAAAGTTACCCAAACATGTTTTTTGCAAATAATCCCTTACACAAAAAAATGGGGGTGTGCATTTTAATCAAACACACGATTGCCTTCCAATTGGTAAAAGAAGTCGCGGACCCCTGGGGACGATATTTAATTATACTCTGTACACTAAATGGGGTGTCTCACACTTTGGGAGTAGTGTATGCTCCGAATGAAGCCAGCAGGCATTTTTAAGAACGATGTTTCAAAAAACTGTGGATGAAGGAAGGTGATATTATTATATGTGGGGACTTCAACATGTTAATGGATAGAGATATGGATGGTTCGGGAGGGGGAGTAAGACACAGGAAGGAGCTAAAACTTCTGACTAAAGATTTTCCCTACATGACTTCTGGAGATACTCCCACGCCTCCGAAAAAGATTTCACCTTTTACTCTTCACGACATAAAACATATAGTAGAATTGACATGTTTTTAGTCAACAGCTCAGCACTACGTAAATGTATTGCCGCCAATATAGGTCTTATCACATGGTCAGACCATGCACCTATATCCCTGTCCTTGACATTGTCACACCAAGCTAACCCAGCGTCTAGATGGAGGCTTAATACTTCCCTACTGGTTCTGAGTCAATTTGCTACAAAGGCACAAATGACTTGACAAATTATTTTTTCAAATGAGAACGGAGAGTGTTCAGATGAATATTTGTCGTCACAGTACAGCAGTATTTAGGGGACATTTTTACAACAAGCCTCCATTATGAAGCGCAAAAGAGAAGCGAGTAGAGAATTACTGATTTCTCACTTACATCACCTGGAAGTACTCAATAAGGCCTCACCCTCCTCATCTGTGGCAAATGAAATCTATCACACCAGACTCAAATTAAAAGAACAATGGCTCTCATGTATGAGCTGAATTTACGCAAGTTCAAAACACGATTTTATGCCACGGGTGACAGGGCGGGGGCTATGTTGGCACGTAGGGTTAAACGGAGAGAGTGAAGTCTAGGATTGATCATTTAGTGGATACTAAGGGGCAGACTGTTAGAAATCCGTTAGATATTGTAAACATGTTTGCAAAATATTATGGGGATCTCTATAACCTTCAGCAGGACCCCTCCACCCCCCAACCAGACCAAGCGGAGATAGACCAATATTTAAGGGACATAAACCTGCCAAAGGTAAACGCAGAACAATTGGCTTCTCTTAACGCTCCTTTTACAACAGAGGAAATTTGTAAGATTATTAGCAATACCCCTGGGGAAAGGCACCAGGCCCTGATGGGTTACCTATAGAATATTATCGTACCTTCCAACAAACCCTGGCCCCTTACCTGCTTCGACTATTCACCCAATGGCGGGAGGAGGGATGTGTGGCGGGTCCGAATTTGGAGGCAACAATCACTACCCTCCCGAAACCTGGTAAATCACAGACGAGTCCTGCCAATTTTAGACCGATAGCATTGTTAAACAATGATGTCAAAATATTTACTAAGCTGCTGGCATCTAGACTGAACCCCATCATCCCTACTCTGATATCTCCAGACCAGGTAGGGTTTGTAGCAGGCAGGGAAACAAAGGATGGGGCCCGTAGAATGCTGAACTTGATTAGAGTGGCGGAGTTGAGTAGAGGTACCCAGTGCATTCCTGTCACTTGACGCCGAAAAAGCCTTTGACAGGGTGCACTGGGGATACTTGAGGAGTGTACTGACTAAGTTTGGATTACAGGGTCCCATTTTTTCGGCAATAACTGCCATGTACACGACTCCAAGTGCTAAAGTTTTAAACTCGGGATTTCTGTCTGATATATTCCCAATAACAAACGGGACCAGACAGGGTTGCCCCCTGTCACCCATAATATTTACACTATGTATGGAACCCCTTGCGGAACGAATTAGAATAAACTCAAAAATAGCTGGAATCACGGTCGGATCAATGACGCATAAATTGGGATTGTACGCAGATGATGTGTTGATAATGTGTACTGATTTGGCGACCTCATTCCCGGCGATTATGACAGAACTGGATAAATTCACTCGTATTTCATACTACAAGTTGAATGCTTCCAAATCCTTAGTTTTCCCAATATCAGTCCCACTAGACACACGGCGTCACATGGAAGCTAACTACCCCTTCAGATGGGCAGAAGAAGGCATCCCTTATTTGGGTATCACCCTTACACATTCTCATAAATTAGTCGAAAAGAATTTTAATAAATTAACACGTGAGGTGCAAACGGAATTAAATGAGTATCACCCCATCTTCTCCTCATGGATAGCAAGGATTAACATATTTAAAATGAAAGTTCTCCCCAAAATCCTTTACTACTTTCGTACTATACCAACCATTCTCCCCAACAGAAATTTCAGGAAACATCAAAGATCAGTAAATAAATACATATGGGCCAATAAACAACCCAGAGTTGCTGCTAAGATGATGTACTACCCATATGACATGGGAGGGATGGGACTCCCCAATTTACGTGCATACCATCAGGCATCTATTCTTGCAGGAGCACGAGATTGGTGGAATATGGATAAAAACCATAGATGGTTAGACATTGAGATGACATGCGCACCAAGGGCGTATCTTCGCTTCTTCCTTGAATCAGAGATGGTGAAGACTAGCACATATATTCCAACCTTACCTACCATGGAAGTCACTATACATTATTGGAGACAAACAGTGCCCCTCTGGTTAAGGTCCCATTAAAGAATATATCCATTCAGGCCCTGGAACCCCATATACCATATTTAAACCTGTCCCGTTGGGCGAGGGCGGGAGTGGTAACATTAGCAGAATTAATAGATAGTTCGGGAATTCTCGCATTCGATCAATTATCCCAAAAATTCCCAGGGGTGAGACCATATTTTTACCAATACTTACAAATCCGACATTTATTCCAATCAACGTCGGAATCATTGTTCTTTACACCCCCTTCAGACGGCAGAGCCAATGGTTACTTTTTCAGACCTGAGTCTGGACCTAGGGGGTCTCAATTCTATATAGAGTCTTAAATGACCCCAAGATTGAAGATAAACTGCCGTATATGGTCCACTGGGAAAGGGACATGGGAATGGACATTGATACAGGAAGTTGGAGGGAAGGCTTGGGAGAAATACAGAGGGTCTCGTCCTGTTTGAATCACATGGAACAGTTGAAAAAAGTACATATGCGATGGTACCATTATCCATCCAAAATGGCCCATTTTGGTAAAGATCATTCCCCCCTTTGCTGGCGAGGATGTGGTGGAGTGGGTGATCTAAAACATATGTGGTGGTCATGCCCTAAGCTAAAAGTATTCTGGGAGAGGGTCGGGCTACTCATAATTAAAACGGTGGGGATACAAGTTGACTTTGGCCCTATCATGGCTATCCTACATATTGGACTGTCAGATATGCCTTATGATGTACGTGGCATTATATCTCATATTCTTATAGCAGCAAGATTAATTTTAGCAGCCAATTGGAGAGCCACACATACCCCGAATATTGCTGAGGTGATTAAAAAACTACATCTACACTACCAATATGAGTCGAAATTAGCACACTCGCTTTCTGCTAAAAAGAGAGTAACCCGCATTTGGGAACCGTGGCTGCATTCTGATTTATCCGGGTTTGACAATATCACTTAAAGACCTATAGCAAATGTATAGTGTTAAAAAAATGCTTGTATTAGCCAACATGTAACCACAATGGCTTTTTGATTTAAGAAATGCACCAACCACAGGAAGGTCAAGTGAGGACCGGAAATTTATGCCCTGGTCGGAATGTGATCCCTCCCTTTCCCCCCCTTTGCTCCCCTCCTCCCTTCCCCCCCCCCCTCTTCTTTTTACTTGGTTGTTTTGTTCCCCTGCCATGTTGGTGGGTAATGTCTGGACTTATGTTTATTTTATGTAACTCTGCATGATCTTAATAAACAAGATTGTTTAAAAAAAAAAAAAAAATTAGCTCAAAGAGCTTTATAAACTCTTTTTAGAAATAGAGGAGGGCGCGTGGCCCATACTATATTCTTGCTTGTCCTATGAGCATAGTGCAAGCAACGTCCACGATGCAGGCATAGGCTTGTTGCCTCAAAAAAATTAGCTCAAAGGGCTTTATAAACTCTTTTTAGAAATAGAGGAGGGCGCGTGGCCTATACTATATTCTTGCTTGTCCTGAGAGCATAGTACAAGCAACGCCCACGATGCAGGCAGAGGCTTGTTGCCTCAAAAAATTAGCCCAATGGGCGGGATCAAACTTTTAAAATTAATGCAAGGCACTTGAGCCAAACAATATATTTTATTGCAGTTTGAGAAATGCCCACTATGCAGGCATAGGCTTGTTGCCTTAAAAAATTCAGCCAAGAGACTGTATTGGATTGTCTGACAAAAATCAACGTTCAAAAATCATCACAAGTGCATGCAGTAGTAAAGTAACATTACTGAAACTGATTGTGTAGTTTTGTTGTCATGCAGCAAGTGTAGCAGGAACATGAGTTATCAAAGCTTCTTAGCAGAGGCACATTGTTTATCCATCGTGTCAGAACAGGACATAATGTTTAAACCGCAGTCAGCCAAACATATCAAATTTGATTATGTCCCTCTAGGTTTGGGTACTGTCGTCTGGAGGGGTTAAGAACTTTGATGATATCCAGTCCTTGTTAAACTTAATGAGAGTCAGCCTGTCGGCATTTTCTGTAGTCAGCCGTGACCTTCTATCAGTGACAATTCCCCCAGCGGCACTGAAAACACGCTCTGATGTCACACTAGCAGCTGGGCAGGCCAGCAACTCCAAGGCATACAAAGACAGCTCAGTCCAAGTGTGAAGCTTGGAAACCCAGTAATTAAAGGGTACAGAGGGGTCGGTTAAGAAGCTGGTAGTGTCACACACATACTCGTTCAACATGTTTGACAATGTTTGTCTCCTAGTCAAGGTGACCGTAGGCACAATCCGTTGCAGATTGGAAGGTCTGTTGAACATCGCCCAGTTGGTGGACATCTTACCACCACCTCTTTTTGACATTGTGGCCGTTTGTGTCCCAACCAAAGGCTGCTGTGGCAAAGAGCTGCTTGTTCGGGGTATAGCGGAGTCAGAGGGTGAAATTGACATCAAATTCTCAACAACAACACTCTTGAAATAATCCATCGTTAAGCCCCTTGGTGACTGCAACAGCAGCGATGGAAACTTGTCTTTGTAGCGTGGGTCAAGGAATGTTGACAACCAGTAGAGGTCGCTGTCATAGATGTTAATGACGCGTAGATCTTGGGACAGACATTGAGACATGAAGTCAGACATGTGTGCTAGGCTACAAAGACTCATGTCTTCTGTGTCACCTGACTGATGAACAATAGGCATCATGGTCTCAAAATTGGTCTCCGCCTCCTCCTCTTCAGCCCACCTATGCTGTACCGACATAAACCTGGGGTTGGGAGTACCATCAGGGTTCACATCAGTACCATGGAGAAATAAATCGTCTTCATCTTCCTCATCACTGTCTTGTTCTGCAGCCAATGTTGCCGGCTGAAATTGGCTTTGCTGGCTCTGATCGTGGATGTTAAAATCTGGCTCCATAGCCCTCCGCTGTGCCCTCAATGATTCTGTTTTAAGATTCAGGAGAGATTCTTTAAGCAAACAGAGCATGGGGATGGTGAGACTAATAATGGACTGATCACCGCTGACAAGTTTTGTGCAGTAATCGAAGTTCTCTAGAACCTCGCAAAGGTCAGCGATCCAGACCCACTCCATAGTACCAATGTGTCTTGTATTACTTCCGGGGTGACGGGCATGTTGCAGCTGATATTCCGCTATTGCCCTCTGCTGCTCATTGAACCTTGCCAACATATGGAATGTAGAATTCCATCGTGTGGGCATGTCGCAAATTAACCTGTGTGTGGACAAATTAAATTGCTGTTGAAGGGCAGATAGACTTGCAAGTGCCGTGGATGAATGTCGGAAATTTCCGCAATTTCTACGCACCTTCTCTAGTAGATCAGATAACTCAGGGTAATTTTTCATGAATTTCTGAACTACAAGGTTCAGCACGTGAACCATGCAAGGCACGTGTTGAAGGTTACCGAGCTTTATTGCTGCAACAAGTTTTCATCCGTTATCGCTGACAACAAGACCTGTTTGTAGTTGCAGTGGGGCCAGCCACTCATCTGTCTGTTGCTTAACACCTTTCCACAGCTCGGTTGCAGTGTGAGGTGTGTCACCTAGACAGATCAGCTTAAGAAGAGCCTGTTGTCGCCTTGCTGATGCAGTACTGCAAAGCTCCCAACTTTGACGTGATGTTGCGGACAAGTCAGCAGTGGTCAAGGAAGTAGAAGACGCACATTGTGTTGTTGAAGTATATGAGGACGCGGACACCCGGAATGATGTTGTGCCCGCTATTCGTGGAGTTGGTAGGATTGCAGATATTCCACTATTAGACTTTGTCTATAAAATTCAAGAATGCGCACATAGGGTGATATCTTCTTTAAAGAAGAACAAGAGGTTATACAAAAGAGGCTGCTCACCTGATACAGTTGTGAAAACCCACAACTGGTGATGATCGCTCAAATACAAGTAGCTGCTGCAAGACCGTACTTTCCACAGATCCCTGTGGTATAATCAGCTCCCAGGACACAGTACCTCGAGGTCCGCGCTGCCACTTCAGAAAAGGACAAAAGAAGCCAGTACAAGAGAATGTCTGGATCAATGATTCTTCTTTATTAGATAATAAAGAAGAATCATTGATCCAGACATTCTCTTGTACTGGCTTCTTTTGTCCTTTTCTGAAGTGGCAGCGCGGACCTCGAGGTACTGTGTCCTGGGAGCTGACTATTAGACTTTGGGACACTCTCGACCAGGTTGATCCAGTGAGCCGTTAGTGATATGTATCTGCCCTGTCCACAACTACTTGTCCAGGTGTCAGTTGTCAGGTGAACTTTTCCGCTTACAGCATTTGTTAGTGCACGCTTCAAGTTGTTAACCACGTGCTGGTGTAACGCGGGTACGGCAGTACGTGAAAAAAAGGAGTGACTGGGGACAGAGTATCATGGTGCTGCCACAGCCAACAACTCCCGAAAAGCCTCAGTAGCCACAAGCCTAAATGGCAACATTTCAACAGCTAACAGCTTAGAAATTTGCGCTGTCATTTTTTGAGAAAAAGGGTGTGTTGATTGGTACTTCCGCTGCCTCTCATACAGCTGTGGAACAGACAACTGGACATTTGGGGCAGACTCACAAGTCACTTGACTACTGTCATATCTCTTGTCTAACACAGCTTGTGAGGAGATCGTATGAGTAGGAGCTGCTGCATGAACAGTAGATGGTGAAGGACGGATCGGAGGTGGCCTAACGGTGTTGAGATCAGAAGGCGCTGATGTCGAACTCTGATGGGCCAACCACTGACTTGGGTGCTTAACAGTCATGTGCTTACGCATACTGCTGGTGCTCAAGTTTGCTTTGCCCTGGCCTCTGCTTAGCCTGGCATAGCAGATGTTACATATAACGACATTTGCTACTGATGGGCCATCTTTAAAAAATTTCCAGACAATGGATGTTCGTCCTTTAGGTTGTGTTGGAGGAACTGGAGGATAACTCTGGCCAACACAAACTGTAGACACAGTTTGGCCAACTGTTGTTAAAGTTTGGGCAACAGTTGGTACAGTTTGTGCAACAGTTGACACAATTTGGGCTACTGTTGTCACAGGTTGGATTCTGGATAAAGGAGTAAGCCTGGGTGCTTTAGGCGGTGGTACATAGCCACTTTCCTCCTCCATGCTGCTCTGTTGGCTATGCATGTCAAGTGTCCAGGTTGGATCAGTGGTCTCATCATCCACCCCTTCCTCCTCAAAGTCTTCTGGATAACGTGACTGTTCAGGCTGGCCAGATGAGATGTGTGTCTCATCATCATCATCATCCTCCACCTCCTGAGACGGTCTATGCCTTTGTTGAAAGTGACGTTCTGCAGTAGGAGGTGAATCCAAACTTTGTCCATGAATAGAACGTACGTCTTGTTCAAGTATCTGGTCGGGCAGTGACAGAGAAAGGTCAGGTTGTATGAATGGCTGATAAGAACCAAATAAATCATCCGAGTGTCCAAGGTCGCTGTCAAAATTTTCCTCTGTCTGGCGATGGGTTGAAGAAATAGGAAGATTTTGCGGATTAGATGACCCCGCGTTGTCAGTAGCGGCACTTGAATATGGTGTCAAGGATGATTGTGTGCTGCATGAACCAGTGGTTGAGGTCTTGTCAGCCATCCAAGATGTTATTTGGTCTTGCTCTTCCGGCCTCAAGACACGTTTAGGTTGAGTACTGGGAAATTTAAACAGCAGAAAGGTGGATCGATCAATCCTCGTCTGTCTACATCTACCAGTGCCTTGTTGTTCACGACTGCTAGGGCCACGACCTCGTCCCTGTCCCTTTGCAACATCTTTTTTGGGCATTTGGTGTTTTTGCGACATTGTTGACAAATGCACAGTCTACGAGATGGAGTTAGGTGTTGCTGTAGGCGTCACTTGCTGGTGGGTTAAGTGCGTGCTAACACTTCTCAGTGAAGCAGCACACTAGTCCCTGAAAAAATTATTAAGTGCGCACAGCCACCGAGATGGAGTTAGGTGTTGCTGTAGGCGTCACTTGCTGGCAGGTTAAGTGCAAGCTAACACTTCTCAGTGAAGCAGCACACTAGTCCCTGATAAATTATTAAGTGCGCACAGCCACCGAGATGGAGTTAGGTGTTGCTATAGGCGTCACTTGCTGGGGGTTAAGTGCGTGCTAACACTTCTCAGTGAAGCAGCACACTAGTCCCTGAAAAAATTATTAAGTGCGCACAGCCACCGAGATGGAGTTAGGTGTTGCTGTAGGCGTCACTAGCTGGCAGGTTAAGTGCATGCTAACACTTCTCAGTGAAGCAGCACACTAGTCCCTGAAAAAATTATTAAGTGCGCACAGCCACCGAGATGGAGTTAGGTGTTGCTGTAGGCGTCACTTGCTGGCGGGTTAAGTGCGTGCTAACACTTCTCAGTGAAGCAGCACACTAGTCCCTGAAAAAATTATTAAGTGCGCACAGCCACCAAGATGGAGTTAGGTGTTGCTGTAGGCTTCACTTGCTGGCGGGTTAAGTGCAAGCTAACACTTCTCAGTGAAGCAGCACACTAGTCCCTGAAAAAATTATTAAGTGCGCACAGCCACCGAGATGGAGTTAGGTGTTGCTGTAGGCGTCACTTGCTGGCGGGATAAGTGCAAGCTAACACTTCTCAGTGAAGCAGCACACTAGTCCCTGAAAAAATTATTAAGTGCGCACAGCCACCGAGATGGAGTTAGGTGTTGCTGTAGGCGTCACTAGCTGGCAGGTTAAGTGCATGCTAACACTTCTCAGTGAAGCAGCACACTAGTCCCTGAAAAAATTATTAAGTGCGCACAGCCACCGAGATGGAGTTAGGTGTTGCTGTAGGCGTCACTTGCTGGCGGGTTAAGTGCGTGCTAACACTTCTCAGTGAAGCAGCACACTAGTCCCTGAAAAAATTATTAAGTGCGCACAGCCACCGAGATGGAGTTAGGTGTTGCTGTAGGCTTCACTTGCTGGCGGGTTAAGTGCAAGCTAACACTTCTCAGTGAAGCAGCACACTAGTCCCTGAAAAAATTATTAAGTGCGCACAGCCACCGAGATGGAGTTAGGTGTTGCTGTAGGCGTCACTTGCTGGCGGGTTAAGTGCGTGCTAACACTTTTCAGTGAAGCAGCACACTAGTCCCTGAAAAAATTATTAAGTGCGCACAGCCACCGAGATGGAATTAGGTGTTGCTGTAGGCGTCACTTGCTGGCGGGTTAAGTGCAAGCTAACACTTCTCAGTGAAGCAGCACACTAGTCCCTGAAAAAATTATTAAGTGCGCACAAGTAGTCGCACAAGTAGGTGGCGTACGTGCTATTTGCAGGTAGAGCAGCAACGCACTGATCTGCCACAGACAAAATAAAGCTGAAGGGGTTTTTATGACCCAAAATCTATGAGGTGCAAAAAAATTGGAAATACTACCTCAGCTAAGCCTCTGACTTCAGCTATTAGAATAGCTGAGTGAGTAAGCGAAGCTATGAGGTCGGTCCTGTGAGCACTGTAAGGCTGCACCTCCCTGCCTCCCTGCCTGCCTGCCTACAGTCCTCTACACAGTACTCCTCTTTCCTCCTGGTAGCTCTCACAAGAGCTGTTTGGGGTAAATATAAGGAATTTTTAAGTTTCCCTACACTGACTGACAATCCCTATGATCTGCTCCAGCAACTACCTCACCCTGCTTTAGCGCAGATCTCACAAGAATGTGGAGAAAATGGCGGTGGCAAGGCTTATATACAGCCTTGCCTCTCATACATGACATAGGCATCACGATGGACAGAAGCCAATCATAGTCCTGCCACAACCAACATGGCTGTGGCATTACTGAATATGATTGGCTAACATGCTTGTCCATCTTCACAAGTTTTCTGACCTAACACGCTAGGCTGTCTCGAAAGCTTTGTCGGAGCATAACAGATTCTGTATTCGCGAGTCCCGAATACAGTATACAGGACTCGGATTTGTAGACTCGCTCAGAATCGCTAAGACTCGCTCAGACTCGCTCAGACTCGCTGCTGACAGCGGGTATGCGTGAAGCGGTGCGATTCTTTAAACGATTTGGGGAGATTCAAGCTACATAGCGATGTGATATAGCGAATCTAGCGAGTGAGAAAAAGTAAACTCTGACAAAACTAGGATTGCCATTGACTTGCCTTGGACTCGTTACTGTGCGAGTATGAGGCTGCTCATCTTAAAAAGCCACTTCAAATCACTGAGAGAGAGAAGAATTTGGGGATACAAATTAATAATGACCTTTGACACATTTAAAACAGGATTAAATATTTCACATGGATTCATGGGATTTTATATAAAATGAGTGGGCATTTGGGGACATCACAGATTCATGCGTTTTTTATATAAATTGAAAGGACACTTGGGGAGATCACATCTCCAAGAGACTTCATTTTCTCTAGGAACCTTCCATGACAGCATAGGAGGTTACCTCTCCACGCCCTAATAGGGACAGGAAGCACAAGAGAGGTTAAAAGGCCCCTCCTACATCCCATTAGCCAGTGTCTTTCCTGTCCCTATGGGGCATGGAGAGGGTTTTTTTTCTCTCCTATGCTGTGCTGGCGGCAGGCTGCAGTGTACCTTGGAGTTTTTTTTTGCCGGGCGACGTTGGTCGGGCTCCTGCTCCTCCTCCGGTCGTCTCTTGATCCCCTTTGGTGGCCCTCTGCTGGGGGGTCCGGGACCAGCCCTGGCCCTCCGGATTCTCCCCTGGGGTGAAGCAGGTCGCCCGATCCCCGGTCGGCAGCCTCTTCCTGGGCTGAGCCCACTGGCCGCCTTCTGCCTATGCGCGCATCGGAAGTGACACGGCGGAACTTCTGGTCACGTGCTTCTCCGGCAGGGAGCACAGCGCTTCCGGGTCTCAGCAGGTGGGACTCGGTGCGGCGGCTTGCGGGCTTGCCTCCATGATTGGGGCCTGCCTGGACCTTGAGCTGGGGGCAGGGGATGATCTTTTTTTTCTGCACTGGGGGCAGGTCTTTGGTGATATAAGGCTTCCCTGAAGACTTCTGGTGCCAGGTAAGCTGCATTCCATCCTGGGTCATGTCTTCCTCTGCGTCTGCAGAGCCCAGTGCTCCCCCGGCCACAGTGAGTTAAGGTGCAGGGGGGGAGGGTCTCTTGTGTTGGCCGAAGGGGGGTTGTGTTGATTGCAACTTCTCTGTGCTTTCCTGCAGGGTGACAAGGAAACCCCCAAGAGGGTTGCTCGGAAGTCTGCTAAATGCCCTGTCTGTTCTAAGAAGTTCCCCCTGGGTGGGATAAGAAGCTTTGCCAGGGCTGTACCGACAAGATATTGCGGGCTGAACACCCTAGACTTGTGGATGATTTGCGTGCCATGGTGCAGCAGGAAATTCGGACTTCCCTGACCTCCATGGGCCCGTCCGGGCCCGTCTCTGGTCCTTCCCCTCTAAATAAGCGAAAGCTCCAGGCTAGCCCCTCAGACTCTGAAGCTGACAGGGACTCGGCTTCTGAGGTCCCCGATGAGGTCTCTGCCTCCCGGCGTTCCGACCTTCGGCGTTTCTTGTTCCCCTCGGAGGATATGGGGGACCTGATTGAGGCCGTTAAAAGCACCATGGGCTTGGAAGAGGAACAGGTCCATCCCTTGGTGCAGGATGAAATGTTTGCCAGCCTTCAGTCAGCCAAGCGTATTGCATTCCTTTTGCATTCTACCCTCCGGGATTTAATTGCTCAGGAATGGGAGTTCCCCGACCACAGATCTTGGAGTGATCCGAGTCGACGGTTTCCCTGTTGCCTGTGTGACAAAAAAGACTGCCCTCCCCTTTGAGGACACTTTCCAGCTGAGGGATCAGATGGATCAGAAGATTTAGAGCTTTATGAAGCATTCATGGGAAGCTTCCTCTGCCACCATTCAGGCTAACATCGCCTCCACTTGTGTCTCCCGGTCCCTGCTGAAGTGGTTGGACCAATTGGAGTCCCATGTCTCGCAAGGCACCCCTAGGGAAGAACTTCTCGAATCCCTTCCTCTGCTTCGGAAGGCTTCTTGTTTACTAGCTGATGCCTCAGCGGAATCGGTCCGCCTGGCGGCCAGGACTTTGGTGTTGTCCAAGTCTGCCAGGCGGGCATTATGGTTGAAGATGTGGAGCGGTGACGCCACTTCTAAAATGCGGCTGTGTTCCCTGCCTTTCAAGGGGGACTTGGTGCTCGGACCTGCTCTAGACGGCATTTTGGACAAGGCCACAGACCGCACGGCTCTTCCCGAACAGGCACCTGTGTGGAAGAGGACCTTTCGTCCCCCGGTGCCTCCGGCCTCCCAGCCCAAGGGCAAGGGTAAAACCGGCAGTTGGAGTTATCAGGGACGAGTCAGGAATATCCTCGTCCCTGCTCAGCAGCAGCACCCTCGCCCCGACAAACAGTGACTCGGTCCCGGTGGGGGGGTGGCTCTCGGTTTTTCTTCCCCAGTGGCGATGGATCTCCATTGCCAATGGATTCTGAATGTCATCTCCGAGTGATTGCTCATCAAGTGGGAGTTGCTTCCTCCGCCAGGTCTCCGGGTCACAACCCTGCCCTCTCAGGGTGCCCAGGATCTTCTGTACTCAAAAGTACAGGAGATCCTTCTGACAAACTTAATTTCCACTGTTTCCAGTCACGACATGGAGATTGGTCACTATTCCCGTTTGGTTCTGGTAAAAAAAAACGTCCTGGGATTACAGGGTCATCATCAACCTGAAACACCTCAACAGTCACGCGGAGGTAGTGGCCTTCATTCGGGCTCGCGGCATCTTTATTGTGCCTTATCTGGATGACTTCATTCTCATTGCTCTGTCACCTCAATCCCTCCGGAGTAGTGTGGAGGAATCCCTGCATATTCTTTGGTCCCTGGGTTGGATCCCAAAGCTCCGGAAATCCCATCTGCAGCCCTCCTCCACGAGACAATTTCTGGCGGTGTTACTGGATTCCGCCCGCAGGCTTCCTTTCTTCAGGACTCCCACAGGTTGACCCTTCTAGCCAGGGTTTCCTCAAGCGTCTCCCACTCTTCGGGACGCAATGTCTGTGTTGGGTTCCATGACATCCTGCATCTCGTCTGTCATGTGGGCTCAGGCTCACTCTCGGGTACTGCAGACATATGTCCTGTCTTGCTGGGACGGGCTCCCTTCGTCCCTGAATCATCGGATTAGCCTCCCGGGGCCTGTCTCCTTGTCCCACCTCTGGTGGTTGGACTTCAGAAAGCTGCAATGGGTGGTTTCGTGGGTTCAGACTCCTCTAGTGATGGTTACTACAGATGCCAGCTAGAGGGGGTGGTGAACAATGTTGGGTCCCACTCCGCTCCAGGGGGTCTGGGGTCACTCCGTCAGTTCCCTGTCCTCCAATTACCGGGAACTGAGTGCAGTAGAGGAGACCCTTCGGGCAGCTCAGACCCACCTCACAGACTCTCATGTCCTTGTCTACTCGGAGAACGTCACCACAGTGGCTCACCTCCGGCACCAGGGCTGTACGAAGTCTAGATCCCTGCATCAGTGTCCTCCCGGATCTTCCTTTGGGCTGAACAGTTCCTGCTGTCCCTCTCAGCTGTCCACCTGAAGGGGTCCATTAACCTGCAGGCGGATTTTCTCAGCCGCCAGGATGTCCACCCGGGGGAATGGATTCTGGACCAAGCTGTCTTTTGCTCCCTGGTCGCAAGATGGGGCACCCCGGCGATCGACCTCTTTGCCTCCAGCGCCAATTGGAAAGTCGCAACATATTTCTCTCTCAATCCTCGGGACGAGGCCGTGGGGGTGGACGCCTTCTCCCAGTCATGGGATTTTCCTCTGGCTTACGCCTTTCCTCCTATTCCCCTCCTTGCGCGCACTCTGCGGAAGGTCAGAGTGGACGGAGTCCCCACTATCCTAGTGGCCCCTCCTTGGCCCAGAAGAAGTTGGTACAATCTGATCATGGCGCTCAAAGTCGACGGTCCTGTCCTCCTGACTCCGGATCCCAGCCTGTTGTCTCAGGGTCCTCTGTTCCATCCAGATCCACAGAACCTCAGCTTAGCTGCCTGGCTTCTGAAGCCCGGGCACTTAGGCTCAGGGCCTGTCTGAGAAGGTGGTGGCCACCCTACAAAAAAAATGCAAACCAGTTACTAATGCGATATATAATAAAATCTGGAAGACGTTTACTCCTGGTGTGGCTCCTGTCCGCCTCATCCTCTTCGGCCCAATATCTCCCAGATTCTGGATTTTCTGCAGAATGGGTTGGACCTCGGTCTTAAACCCAGTACGCTTAAAGTCCAAGTTTCGGATCTCAGTTCAGTGTTTGATGCTGATTTAGCGAATCATCAGTGGATTCATCGCTTCATGGTGTCAGCTTCTCGTCTTTGTCCTCATACTAGGGTCCTTACTCCATCCTGGGACCTCAATGTGGTCCTCACTGGTCTTTCTCGGTCTCCCTATGAGCCTCATTCGTCCTGTGACCTCCAGTGGTTGTCTCATAAGACGGCGTTCTTGGTGGCGATTACTTCTGCATGACGTGTTGGGGAGCTCCAGGCTTTGTCCATCCAGGCCCCGTACCTCACCATCTGGGATGACTGCATTGTACTTCAATTGGATCCTTCGTTCCTTCCCAAAGTGGTCTCGGACTTCCATCGCTCTCAATCGATTGTTCTTCCGTCCTTCTGTCAGCATCCCCGGACCCCTACGGAGGAAGAATTCCATGCTTTGGATGTCCGGCGGACGGTTCTCCATTATCTTGACATCTCGACGCCCTGGCGCGTCGATCACAATCTCTTTTGTCCAGCTCTTTGGGTCCCGTAAGGGCATGAAGGTGTCCAAGAGCACTATTGCAAATTGGATCAAGAAGGTCATTGCAGATTCCCAGCAGCTGCAAGCTCCTTCTGGGTTTACTTCCATTCCACCCAGTCTACCGCTGTCTCCTGGGCTGAACGGGCAGGGGCTTCTAAGCAGATCTGCACGGCTGCTACCTGGTCGTCCTTGCATACCTTCACGAAAAACTACCGTCTGGCCCTGGGTTCCAGTAGGGATTTGGCTTTGGCTAGTCCCGCCCTAGGTATTTATTCGTTGGTATTTCTCCTATGCTGTCGTGGAAGGTTCCTAGAGAAAATAGAATTATTCTTACCGTTACTTTGGTTTCTAGGATACCTTCCACGACAGCACTTAATTCCCTCACTGTTATTTCTTGTGTTATTCCTGGAATGTTTTACTATGTATTGTTGTTTACTCTTATGCTATGGTTCTTTGTAATAAACTGGCTAATGGGAGGTGGGAGGGGCCTTTTAACCTCTTTTGTGCTTCCTGTCCCTATTAGGGCATGGAGAGGCAACCTCCTATGCTGTTGTGGAAGGTATCCTAGAAACCGAATTAACGGTAAGAAAAATTCTATTTTCAGGACTATGAACTTTTGACTTTTCTTATGTGAACTCTCTCGCTTCGATTTATTGCTCTCCTCAAGTCACTTAAGTATTTTTAGGTTTCCACAGGCCACTAACTATATAATAATACAATTTGTTCCCCTTATCTTAGAAATTTGGTTTCTCTTTTCCCAGCTCCTTTACCCCTCCCTCACCTGACACTGCTTAACGTCACCTGTCGTATTTACCACAGCTTATTACACTGTTCCTTTTTTTTCTCTTTTGCTTATGTATATATGTATGTGTCAAAACTAGAGAAGAAAACAACAGAGTTCCACTTGTAGTCACCTACAATCCAAGTCTGGAGGTGCTAAGAGGAGCTGCACGGAAACTGCAACCACTCCTACAAAAAGATGCCAGACTAAAATCAATATTTCCGGATACCCCACTCTTGTGCTTTAGACAACCTCCAAATCTAAAAACATCATTTTCAGAAGCGCCCTGTCCTCTTCAGCAGTAACAGGAACCTTTCACTGCAACCAGAACAGTGAGCGAGAAGAATTTGGGAATACAAATTAATAATGACCTTTGACACATTCAAAACAGGATTAAATATTTCACATGGATTCATGGGATTTTATAAAAATGGGTGGGAATTTGGGGACATCACAGATTCATGCATTTTTATTTACATTGAAATGACACTTGGGGAGATCACATCTCCAAGAGACTTCATTTTCAGGACTATGAACTTTTGACTTTTTTTTATGTGAACTCTCTTGCTTTCATTTATTGCTCTCCACAACTCACTTAAGTATTTTTAGGTTTCCACAGGCCACTAACCATATAATAATACAATTTTTTCCGCTTATCTTAGAAATTTGGTTTCTCTTTACCCAGCTCCTTTACCCCTCCCTAACCTGACTCTGCTTAACGTCACCTGTCGTATTTACCACAGCCTATAACACTGTTCCTTTTTTTTCTTTTGCTTATGTATATATGTATGTGTCTTCAGAAATTGTGTCATTATCAGCCTGACAAAGGGGCCAGTGTCCCGACAGTTTGCTATGTTTACCATCTTTTCAGTTAGCCATTAATAGGTATCAACCACTGAGGACTCTCAGATTCCAATATTTTTCTATCTACTGGCTAACACGGTACAAACATTTTTTACCACCTCTTTATATTAATTCTAGCCTGAGATATGATAAAAAAATGTAAAGCCATACCAGGCCAAAATTTGCGCCTTTTTAAAACTTTAAAAGTCTGTAAAAAATTAGAAACTTTTTATTTGGAATTAACTAAAGTTGTACTTCATATAGAAAAAAGATTAAAAAAAAACTAAAGATGTCAGGTTAAAAAAATATTTATTTTTGGATCGCTTGATATGGAATGACCCATACAGTCTCTGCCTTCCTACATGTTGAAGCAGAGCTATAAACAGCAGTTCTAGGATCTGTGGATCACTTATAAATAAAATCATAACTTCTCTTGCTCTCCCCCAGGAGTCTGCGAATTTCAGCCTCATGCTGCTGGTGAGAAGACGTGTGTCGAGGGTATGGAGCCTGGGGTTCCATGATCATCCTACATTCATGCCACTTTACACTTCTGTATGGGCAATACTGTAAAGAAAAAAAAAAATAAAATAAAATAGGGGGGGCTGAGGGCATCACCAATTAATGGATCAGGGATCTGCTCCTACATGTCATGCAAAACGTTTATGAACCAGGAGTAAGAAAACATGCATATAAGAAACGATCACCAGAGGTAAAGATGAGTTCACAAGTATCAATTTTATTAATAGACAAACACCACAAACTGAGACAGGGTTAAAAACATTTAAAAGGCGACAAGCCAAAAATTTCTGAGGTGTCCCCTGCAGATGTTAATAACCACCAACCTATAGCTTTATACATATGCAAATGTACAACTTCTTAATAGACAAACCAGACTGAACAATTTAACAGCATAGTCTATACCTTCAATAATTGCAACACATATAGCTGCTAAATAGCTGCACACAAATGACAATTAGAGTAGTGAACTCGTGCGATCTACAGTTCAAAGAGTAATATGATAAAATACTAGTCAAATGGTCAGATAAATTACCCTATCAGGTGGCTGAAAGGGGGAATTGGCTATCAAATCAGCCTGTATATGTGGTAGAGATACAAGAGCCTGTAAATGCAGAAAGCTGGATCAGTCAGATCACAAAGATACCGGTAGTCCTGTGTGCTGGTTTACAATCCGGTATACATTATTAATAGATGTGGTTAGGGAGGAGATGCAGGGGGACACCAGTGGACCCTACGCGATCCGTCACAATTGTGACTTCTTCAGGGGAGTGTCACTGGATATGGGGTCCTACAGATTTGAAATAGTCCATCAGTAGTGAGGAAATCGTTATCAGCTGTTTGGTGACGCTGTGTAATGTGGACGGCAGGTAGGGATGACGTCACTGGAAGTGTGTCATCCGTGTGGGCCCGCGCTGTACTGCGCATGCGCCCGGGGTGTAAGGGATTCAATGGTGTCCCAAGATGGCCGCGGTGCATGCGCAGTATTAGAGGGAGGTGAATTGCAGAGTTTATACACAGTGGTTGCTAGACAATCGATTTGTCGGCGTAGTTGGAGAGTAGGTACACCAGAGAATTGTGTATAGAGGGAATAAAGGTATGAGAAGCCATATTGGGTAGTATGTGAGCTGAAGAAAAGAATTAGTAGTGGCAATATATAATATAGTTTGAGTCTATCTGTGATAAGGAGCTTTAGTCAATACAGGTAATGGCAATCTCTGTGCACCAGAGAGGGAGAACAAGATATACATGTATCAATTTTGAAGAGTTAGATGGCCAGTATTAAACTGTTGGCCACAGAAGGGTACAAGATGCAAAGGAGGAAAGTAAATAAACATTGATTGATTATTTTCTGAGCGTGTACATGGCAACCAGTCACTCATGCCCATGGGGATCCCCAAATGGTGAGAGTAAGGGTAATAAAGTGAAGATGTTGCTAATAATAAAACGAAAAAAAATAAATAAACAATAGAATAAAATAAAGGAATAATTAAAAAAAATATATATATATATATATAAAAAAAATGTAATATTGCTAAGAATCAATTGAAAAAACCTGTAATAGAAAAACATTTAATTGAATAACCAGGATTAAAGAGAAACTGAAAGAAAGCGGAAAAGCGCACATAGGGTCTTATCCAAGTGTGAACGGGATGTCTGCATGTAATTGCACTAACCTTATGTTGTTGTGAAAAACACAACTATTATGCAGAAAACCGGCTTGCAGCACTCCGCCCAATGGTAATGATTAAAGCAGTGGAAGAAAGGGAGGTTGTAAATGTACAGATCCAAAGATTCCAAGGAGTCGCAGGAACGTTAATGGCAACACGTTTATTGTTCTTACTCGTTTCGTGGTGCTACAGACCACTTCATCAAAGATCCTTAAAAAGGTTTACAGACATACAAAGCAGACCGGCTATAAATAGATGTAGGAAGTCGACGTTAATGACGTTGCACCCTCGTCATCCCGTCCTAATACCAATTAAAAACAATTTGCATAAATTATGGCTAACATGTAAAAAACAAGAAACTACTTTTAGTCTCTGATAAGATGGTCCTATACAATCCAATTATCTACTATATAATTGTCTAAGGGTTTATTGCGTGCGTCTGTCGCCGAAATCGCACGCCAGACACAGGCCGCTCATTGGGCGCAGACTATGCAAATAGGAGCGAGAATTCAAAGTACAAATTTCGCACCTATTTGCTGCCCGGCTACAGCAGCGCGCTCCACCTGTCTTCTAGCTACTAGAGGACTTGACAGACAAAAAACTGCACAGCACTCACAGACAAATGTGAACTGGTGCCAGCAGAAATGCTGGGTCAAACATCTAGAAAAAGAAGGCGTGTCCTGGATGCAGATGGCGCCGGACGCTTCAAGGAGCTGCTCCAGAGCGGGACCGCAACTAACGGCGCCCACCGGCTCCCAAATGACAAATAACCGCCTCTAACCGCGCTACTCATATCAGGGAACCTCCAGGATGGCGCGGGCCACACCAAGACGCCGGGGAGAGGAGCAGAAGGTAACAGACTTCTTCCACAAAGATCAGCAGTGCGCTCCCTCCCCTAAAATGGCGCTGGCTGAGATGGTGGCTTCTTCCTCCCGCAGACCAAGAGACTGGGCAGACTTAGATCAGAGAGAGGCCCCTATCACCCATAGCATGATGAAGGACATACTAAACACTACTCTGAAGGAGTCGCTGGGTGCTCTGAGAAGCTCCCTACAGGATGATTTAAAGCAGCTTATGGGGGAAATGAAAGAGGAGCTGGCCACATTAGGACGCCGCACAAAGCATATTGAGCACAAGATGGGGGAATACGCAGATGCACGTAATATTTTGGTCAATGACCACAAAGCCCTGGAAAAGGATGTGTTCTCTATACAGGATCGCATGTGTGCTGTGGAAGATAAACTCAGGCGCAACAATATTAAAATCAGGGGAATTACAGACACTGGGGAGGAAGAGGACCTCACAAAGATGGCCTCTGACTTTCTGCTTCACCTGCTGCCACATGTTCCCCCCACCGAGATCATTATAGAAAAGCTCTATAGACTTCCTAGACCTGCGCAACTCCCTAAAGACCTTCCCAGGGATGTCCTGGTTACTCTCTCTAAAACTGCAACCAGAGATCTAGTGCTGCAAACCATGCGAAAGTCCCCTCCGACTGACTCTCCCTATGCTGGGTTCAAGGTGTTCCCTGACCTTTCCCCGGGGACGATGTCCAGACGTCGGGACTTTGCTCCTCTGTGTGCGATCCTTTGTGAGAGAGGTCTGCAATATAACTGGGTACACCAGTCTCAGTTAACTTCAGATATAAAAGGTCACGCCAGATGTTTGCTTCCCCCACCCAGCTGAGACGTGCCCTGAAACAATGGAGCTTGTGCCCTCCGAGTGCCACATCGTCACCCCGCACTAACAACTCTCCTGCGGCAGGCTGCGGAGGTGAAGAATGATTACTTCAAAGAGGATGGTCCTGTCATGAGCCTTCTACTGACTAACCACTTTGACGGTCTCGCCTGGAGACTTTCCTGGACTCTGAGTGTATCCTTACCAGAGAGTGGGGGGGTCACCTCTGGGCATACCATCCCTCGTGTCACCTAGGGTGTCCGGCGGGTCCTGACGGATCGGTACCCGAGAGGTCCCATTACCCCCCTCCACCCACCTTCATGCCGGAGCCTGATTGCCCACGCACATAAGTGTTTAATACTTGTTTTTCTTTTCTTGTTGAATTTACTATTGTCTTTTTTCTCCCATCCCCCCTCTTCCCTCCTTACCTTCCCCCCCTCTTATCCCCCCCATTAACTCCTAAATCCCCGGCTCGCTATGTCTATAAAGATAGTCACTTTAAACATGAAGGGTCTCAACTCTCCCGCAAAACGGACATTTCTCTGGGGGAGGCCCGCAGGTCTAAAGCTGATATACTGTGCCTCCAGGAGACACACCTCCTACTGGGGGACAATCACAGGCTCACTGATAGAGACTTCTCAAGATCTTTCTTTGCCAACACGACCAACAAAAAGGCAGGGGTCTGTATTTTGATCTGTAACTCGGTGCAGTTTCAGTTGGAGGAGGCGCATGTGGATCCAGAGGGCATATATCTAATTTTGGTGTGTGTGGTGTCGGGGGTCTCTTTGACGCTATCCACGATATATGCTCCTAACTCACTCCAAATCAATTACCTCCGCCAATATCTAGGCAAGGTCAGGCAGCTCTCCCGGGCCTTTGTGTCGTCTGTGGGGATTTCAGTGTGGTCCCTCTCCGGCGACTGGACTGTTCCTCTTCCGGGTGCCGAGAGAGGAGAGACCTTGATCCCATATATAGGGAGCTCCGTTTGCATGACGTATGGAGGTATCTTCATGCCTCGGAGCGAGACTACTCCTTTTTCTCTCACAGGCACAGGTCATACTCTAGAATAGACTACTTTTTGGTAAATGATGACGCCCTGTCGGCCTGTGCCTTTGCGGAAATTGGAGATATCTCTACAACCTGGGGAAGGACGGGGAGACACCGTGCCCCACGCCAGACCTCATCGAGGGATTCTTGACTTCTCTGGATCTTCCGGCCCTGCCGGCGGATCGGAGGGACCAGTTGAATGCCCCATTTAAGGTGGGTGAGGTGCTTGAGGTGATTGGGAATTCAAAATCCTTTTCGACCTCGGGACCAGACTGGTTCCCAAATGAGTATTATAAGTCCTTTGGGCCCGCCTTGGCTCCGCACCTGCTCAGGTTATTTAATTCCAGGCGGGAGCGCGGTGTTATCTCCTCTGACTTTCTTGAGGCGACAATTGTAACAATCCCCAAACCCGGAAAACCTCCAGACCAACCGGCAAGTTACCGCCCTATCTCACCCCTAAACTGCGATGCAAAGATCTTCGCTAAACTTCGCTAAACTTCTGGCAAACAGGCTCTCGGAGGTGGTCCCTGCGCTGGTTAATCCGGATCAGGCTGGATTTGTTGCCGGCAGACAAGCGAGGGATGGGACCCGGAGGATGATTGATCTTATTCAAGTGGCGAAGCAGGGGGGGTACCTGGAGGCGACATTGCGAAGATTCGGATTGAATGGCCCGTTCCTCAGCGCAGTAATGTCGCTTTACTCCAACCCCAATGCAAGGGTCTCATCCTCGGGTTTCCTCTCTCGTAACTTTAAGATCACGAATGGTACACGCCAGGGCTGTCCCTTGTCACCTGTGATTTTTGCTGCACTTCGATCTCATCCGCGGATTCGGGGCATCACGGTTGGACGTGGAGTCCACGTGGTGGGTCTGTACGCGGACGATATTATTATCTCCTGTACGGACATTGAATCTTCCCTTCCAGCTGTTGTGGACCTCCTCCGAGACTATGCCGTAGTTTCTATGTACAAACTAAACGCTTCCAAATCAGTGATACTGCCAATTAATGTTTCCCAGCTAGACATCCGACACTGGGAGGCCACGTTCCCCTTTAAAGGGCATCCGGAGGGTGTTCCCTATTTGGTTATAACCCTCTGCAGAACAGATGATCTGGTTTCAAAAAACTATGCCGCCTTGAGGGCCGCTATCTCTGGGGCCTTGCGTCACATCCTCTGAGTGCCTTGTCGTGGGTTGCGCGGATCTCGAGATGGTGTCCGCCCACTGAGAAGTGGGGGGGTGGACAAGGAGGATAGAGATATCAGCGTTAGGACTCATCAGACCTGAAGTCACTTTGTCGCAGTTGATGAGCAAGCAGACATTGGCCAATGTGTGTACCAAGAACTTCAGAAATAAAAAATAAGATTTTTGAGTTTTTTTTAAAAAACATAAGTTTTTAAACTGTTTTTCTCAAATACATACAGCTTGTTAGCATTTGTACATCATTGGTAGTAGCTGAGTGCTGCAGAGAATTTTTTTCTAGATACTAGAGGACTTGAGGACCTGTCGTTGCGTGGGAAACCGAGCAGTTAGTGGTCATGTGACCGATCAGCTGATCAGTTTCCCAGGCAACGACAGGTCCTGTCCTGGGAGCGAGAAGACAGGTGGAGCGCGCCGGCGGAGGGTAAGTATCCTTATGGGATTTTTTAATTTTTATCACCGTTGAGTAGCGGGGGGGATGCAGGGGGAGTGGGGGCCGCGGGGAGTAGGGGGGCTGCGGGGAGCGAGGGGGGCAGGAGGAGCGCCTCCATCCTGCCCCCCGTATCCATCCTGCTCCCCGCCGGCTCCATCCTGCCCCGCTCGCTCCATCCTGCCCCCCTGCTTGCTCCATTCTGCCCCCCCGCCACCATCCTGCTCCGCCGGCTCCATCCTGCCCCCATCCTGCCCCGCCGGCTCCATCCTGCCCTCCGGCTCCATCCTGCCTCCCCGCATCCATCCTGACCCCCCCGCTCCCATACCTGGCCCTCCTTCCCCCCCATCCATCCTGCCCCCCACTCCATCCTTCCCTCTGATCCCCCCACGCATCCATCCTGCCTCCCCGCATCCATCCTGCCCTCCCCCCGCTCCATCCTTGCCCCCCCGCATCCATTCCTGCCCCCCCACATCCATCCTGCCCCCCCAGCATCCATCCTGCCCCGCTGGCATCCATCCTGCCCCCCCGCATCCATCCCTGCCCCCCATCACATCCACCCTGGCCCATCCGCCCCCCACATCCATCCTGCCCCCGGCTCCATCCTGCCCCTCGCATCCATCCTGCCCCCCCGCATCCATCCTGCCCCCCCGTCCACCTGCACCCCCCCACCATCCTGCCCCCTCCCCATCAGCCTGCCGCCGCTCCATTCATGCCCCCCCCACCACCTCCTGCTCCACTGGCTCCATCCGCCCCGCCGGCTCCATCCTGCCCCCTCGCTCCATCCTGCCCGCCGGCTCCATCCTGCCCCCCCGCATCCATTCTACCTCCCCCCCTGCTCCTCCCCCCTCGCCCATCCTGCCCGCCGGCTCCATCCTGCCCCGCCCTCCATCCTGCCCCGCTCCTCCATCCTGCCCGCGGCTCCATCCTGCCCCCGTCCTCCTCATTCCTGCCCCCCCCCGCATCCATCCTGCCCCCCGCACCATCTGCCCCCTCCATCCTGCCTCCCCCGCACCATCCTGCTCCTCCGGCTCCATCCTGCCCTCCCTCCGCTCCATCCTGCCCCCGGCATCCATCCAGCCCCCTGGCTCCATCCTGCCCCCCACATCCATCCTTTCCCCCGGCTCCATCCTGCCCCCACCTCCATCCTGCTGCCCTGCTCCATCCTGCCCCCGCCGGCTCCATCCTGCCCCCGGCTCCACCTGCCCGCCGCTCCAATCCTGCCCTCCGCTCCATCTGCCCCCCCCATCCATCCTGGCCCCCCATCCTCCTGCCCCCCCGGCTCCATCCTGCCCCCTCGCTCCATCCTGCCCCCCGATCCATCCTGCACCCCACCATCCATCCTGCCCCCCCCCATCCTGCCCCCATCCCTCCCGCCCACCTCCCCCGCTCCAATCTGCCCCCCCGCATCCACCTCCTGCCCCCCCCATCCATCCTGCCCGCCGGCTCCATCCTGTCCCCCCCGCCTCATCCTGCCCCCCCCGCACTCCATCTGCCCCCCCGCACCATCCTGCCCCCCACATCCATCCTGCCCCCCCCACCATCCTGCCCTCCGCTCCACTCCTCGCATCCATCCTGCTCCCTCCCGCATCCATCCTGCCCCCCGCATCCATCCTGCCCCCTGGCTCCATCTGCCCCTCCCCACCCATCCTGCTCCCCCGCTCCATCGCCTGCCCCCAGCCTCCATCCTGCTCCTCTCGCCACCGTCCTCTCGCCGGCTCCATCCTGCCCGCCGGCTCCATCCTGCCCTGCCGCTCCATCCTGCCCCCCGCATCCATCCTGCCCCCCGCATCCATTCTACCCCCCCGGCTGCATCCTGCCCCCACCGCATCCATCCTGCCCCCCCCGCATCCATCCTGCCCCCCACGCATCCATCCTGCCCCCCAGCATCCATCCTGCCCTGCCGGCTCCATCCTTCCCCCCCGCATCCATCCTACCCCCCCACATCCATCCTGCCCCCCCAGCATCCATCCTGCCCCCCTGCATCCATCCTGCCCCCCTGCATCCATCCTGCCCCCTCACATCCATCCTGCCCCCCCACATCCATCCTGCCCTCTCGCATCCATCCTGCCCTCTCGCATCCATCCTGCCCCCCCCGCATCCATCCTGCCCCCCGGCTCCAACCTGCACCCTCCCCCACCATCCTGCCCCCCCCCGCCATCAGCCTGCCCCGCTGCCTTCATCCTACCCCCCACCACCGTCCTGCTCCACTGGCTCCATCCTGTCCCGCCGGCTCCATCCTGCCCCGCTCGCTCCATCCTGCCCAGCCGGCTCCATCCTGCCCCCCCGCATCCATTCTACCCCGCCGGCTGCATCCTGCCCCACTCGCCACCATCCTGCCCCGCCGGCTCCATCCTGCCCCGCCGGCTCCATCCTGCCCCGCTCGCTCCATCCTGCCCCGCTTGCTCCATCCTGGCCCCCCGCCTCCATTTTGCCCCCCCGCCACCATGCTGACCCCCCTGTCAGCTCCATCCTGCTCCCCCGCCACCATCTTGCTCCCCCGGCTCCATCCTGGTCCCCGTCTCCATCCTGCTTCTCCGGCTCCATCCTGATCCATCCTGCTCCTCCGGCTCCATCCTGCTCCTCCTGCCCCTCCGGCTCCATCCTGCCCAGCCAGCACCATCCTGCCCCCCCTGCCTCCATCCTGCCCCCCCACCTCCATCCTGCTCCTCCGGCTCCATCCTGCTCCTCCGGCTCCATCCTGACCCTCTCGCTCCATCCTGCCCCGCTCGCTCCATCCTGCCCACCACTGTTCCTGCTCCCCCTCCTCCATCCTGCCCCCCCGCCTCCATCCTGCCCTGCTCGCTCCATCCTGCCCCGCCCCCCCACCATCCTGTCCCCCCGCCACCATCTTGCTCCTCCGGCTCTATCCTGCCCCCCCCGCCACCATCCTGCTCCTCTGGCTCCATCCTGCCCCGCTTGCTCCATCCAGCCCCCCTGCCTCCATCCTGCCCCCCTTCCGGTTCCATCCTGCCCCCCTTCTGGCTTTTTTTATTTTTACTTTTACTGTGGAGGACTGGGGGTCAGGAGGAGCGGGGGGCCGCGGGGAGCGGAGAATCGCCATATACCATAGTGCTGCTATACATGTACTATAATGTACCGCCATATACCATAGCGCTGCTATACATGTACTATAATGTACCGCCATATACTATAGCGTTGCTATACATGTGCTGTAATGTACCGCCATATACCATAGTGCTGGTCTACATGTACTATAATGTATCGCCATATACTATAGCGTTGCTATACATGTACTATAATGTACCGCCATATACTATAGTGTTGCTATACATGTACTGTAGTGTACCGCCATGTATCATAGCGCTGCTATACATGTACTGCCATATACTATAGTGCTGCTATACATGTACTGTAATGTACCGCCATATACCATAGCACTGCTATGTGCTGTAATGTACCGCCATATGCCATTGCGCTGCTATATATATATATATCTACTATATAATTGCCTAAGACGTTTTCGTGTCGGACCCCGACAACGTGCCGTGGATATGTCACACTCTGTGACGTCATCACGGCGAAGCATTGGCCGCGTAGCGGCCATTGCGAGCCGCTGACGTCACCACGCACGAGCAATGGCCGCGAAGCGGCCATTGCGAGTCGGTGGCCGAAAATAGAACCAGAGGCTCGGCCACAAATTTAGCGATGTACCGCTGAGGTAGCGCGAGCAATGGCCGCGAGGCCATTGCGAGTCGCTACCTCAGCCGCCCTGTGCCCCTGTGCCCCTGTGCCTCAGTGCCTCAGTGTGCCCCTCTGCCTCCCGCTCCGAACCTGTGCCCCTGTGCCCCAATGCCCCTGTGCCCAAGTGCCCCTGTGCCCCTGTCACCCCCGCCATCCCCTGTGCCTCAGTGCCCCTGTGCCTCCCGCTCCGAAGCAGCTGCTGTCAGCACATGCTGATACAGTGCTCCGGAGCCTGTGCCCCTGTGCCCCAATGCCCCTGTGCCCAAGTGCCCCTGTGCCCCTGTCACCCCCGCCATCCCCTGTGCCCCTGTGCCTCTGTGCCCCTGTGCCCCAGTGCCCCTGTGCCCCTGTGCCTCTGTGCCCCTGTGCCCCTGTGCCTCTGTGCCCCTGTGCCCCTGTGCCTCTGTGCCCCAGTGCCCCTGTGCCCCTGTGCCTCTGTGCCCCTGTGCCTCTGTGCCTCTGTGCCCCTGTGCCCCTGTGCCCCTGTGCCTCTGTGCCCCTGTGCCCCTGTGCCTCTGTGCCCCTGTGCCTCTGTGCCCCTGTGCCCCTGTGCCCCTGTGCCCCAGTGCCCCTGTGCCTCTGTGCCCCTGTGCCCCTGTGCCCCAGTGCCCCTGTGCCCCTGTGCCTCTGTGCCCCTGTGCCTCTGTGCCCCTGTGCCCCTGTGCCTCTGTGTCCCTGTGCCTCTGTGCCCCTGTGCCTCTGTGCCCCTGTGCCTCTGTGCCCCTGTGCCCCTGTGCCCCTGTGCCTCTGTGCCTCTGTGCCCCTGTGCCCCTGTGCCTCTGTGCCCCTGTGCCTCTGTGCCCCTGTGCCCCTGTGCCCCAGTGCCCCAGTGCCCCTGTGCCCCTGTGCCTCTGTGCCCCTGTGCCCCATTGCCCTGTGGATTACCGCAACCGCGCCGCATATTAACTCGCTGGCTCAGTGCGAGCACTTGCGGCGCGGTTGCGGTAAAACCCATAAGGATTACCGCAACCGCGCCGCATTGCGAGTCGCTGGCTGAGTGCGAGCACTTGCGGCGCGGTTGCGGTAAAACCCATAAGGATTACCGCAACCCCGCCGCATTGCGAGTCGCTGGCTGAGTGCGAGCACTTGCGGCGCGGTTGCGGTCAAACCCATAAGGATTACCGCAATTGCGCCGCAAGTGCCAGTTGCGGCGCGGTTGCGGTAATCCCCATAGAAAGTATAGGGGGACTTGCGGCAGGTGCGGCAAGTGCGGTTTTGCCGCACCTGCCGCAAGTCCCCCTATACTTTCTATGGGGATAACCGCACCGCAGATGCGGTTTTTTAATAAAATAACATAATTTTAATACAAAAAAAGTCACTTAAAATACAAAATAATAAATAAATTTAATAATAATAATCGTAAAAAAAAAAATAAAAATAAATAATAAAATAAAAAATAATAATAAAAAAAAAAAAAATTACATTAAGATATTAATTACATTAATTTATTAAAATATAAGTATTGGACCCCCCCAAAAGTATTGCACCCCCCCAAAAAAATTATGTGACCCCCCCAAAAATCCCCATAGAAAGTATAGGGGGACTTGCGGCAGGTGCGGCAAGTGCGGTTTTGCCGCACCTGCCGCAAGTCCCCCTATACTTTGTATGGGGATTACCGCAACCGCACCGCAGATGCGGTTTTTTAATAAAATAACAATTTGAATACAAAAAAAGTCACTTAAAATACAAAATAATAAATAAATTTAATAATAATAATCGTAAAAAAAATAATAAAAATAAATAATAAAATAAAAAATAATAATAAAAAAAAAAAAAAAAATAAATTACATTAAGATATTAATTACATTAATTTATTAAAATATAAGTATTGGACCCCCCCAAAAGTATTGGACCCCCCCAAAAAAATTATGTAACCCCCCCAAAAATCCCCATAGAAAGTATAGGGGGACTTGCGGCAGGTGCGGCAAGTGCGGTTTTGCCGCACCTGCCGCAAGTCCCCCTATACTTTGTATGGGGATTACCGCAAACGCACCGCAGATGCGGTTTTTTAATAAAATAACATAATTTTAATACAAAAAAAATCACTTAAAATACAAAATAATAAATAAATTTAATAATAATAATCGTAAAAAAAATTATAAAAATAAATAATAAAATAAAAAATAATAATAAAAAAAAAAAAAAAAAAAAAATTACATTAAGATATTAATTACATTAATTTATTAAAATATAAGTATTGGACCCCCCCAAAAGTATTGGACCCCCCCAAAAAAAGTATGTGACCCCCCAAAAAAAGTATCTGACACCCCCAAAAAAGTATCTGACCCCCCCCAAAAAAATATGTCACCCCCCAAAAAAATGATGTGACCCCCCAAAAAAATTATGTCACCCCCCAAAAAAAATATTGGACCCCCCCAAAAAAGTATGTCACCCCCCCAAAAAAGTATGTGACCCACCCAAAAAAGTATGTGACCCCCCAAAAACTATTCACACCCCCCCGAAAAGTCCTCACACCAGCTATAACTACTATAATCAAATTAATGCACATTCTAGACACCCGATGCATTTGCATCGGGCTCACAGCTAGTATATATATATATATATATATACAGTATATAAATCTATAATATAAAGCCTGAAGCCACTTCCGGCCAAACCCGAAGCCACTTCCGTAGTGTTGTGGTCGGATATTCGGCCAGCTCCACCCGCACAGGGTGGATCAAGATGGCCGCCCTATGCGGGAGGATCGCGGCGAGGCAGCCGGGAGACGACCGGCGTTAGCCGCTCGTCTCCCGGCTGGCAACTCGCTGCCCGGATCTATTGAATAAACGGCAGCACATTTACAGCCTCCCTTTCTTCCACTGCTTTAATCAGGATTAAGGAGGAAACTTCTGCTACACGTGATAGTGCAGCAAAAGTTGAGGTTAGAAAACCAGGTATGGTAAAAGGATTTTAAATACACATGAGAGTGTTTAGAGGATATTTTAAATAGATATTTAAGACAGAAAGTTGTGTTGTGAAAATACAGAATTATTTCAGTTCTCCAATTGTAGTAAATATATATTAGCTCCAATGATTATCAGTTATTTTATTATATTTTTCTCAAAGACACAGTAATATCATCCAGTCACATATATTTAAATTGCTGATTATGGTCAGCAAAATTGCTGCACCTTAATAATTAACGCTGATCCATCCAAAAAAATCCCGCTGTTCATGGCCACCTATGCCAGTGTCTGCCCATCCAAAATATACGCCAAGATGTGTATATTTTTCTTCATGTTTTCAATTTTATTATCATAGAGAAAAGGGTACATCAGCACATGTATAATTCCCAGTTATGCAAATGAAACGAGTCCCTTGATCTTACATCCAGCGAGAGGAAGCGACGAGGACCTTATTGACACAGGTTATAGGGAGAGCTGTTCTCTATCATCGGGAGGTATATGTTATTTCAAATTATCTTCTTGCAAACCAGTGGATGATCCACTATCCTTCCTTGCGTGAGTAAAGGGAAGAATTCCAGTTGTTTATCCAAGGGAATCAATAGATGTTTATACTCAAAAATCCACAGGTACTGGAGTGTGGTGCCCGTATCACAATTGTTTGTAGAAACATTGAACAGAAGCTCCTCGTTTATGCCCTGGGGAGAGAGAGATTTTAAATCATATATCCACTTTGCTTCCAACTTCACCAACTCAAGAGTAGTGTTCCCGCCCAGGGGCGTAACTAGAACTGGCAGGGCCCCATAGCAAACTTTTGAACGGGGCCCCCTCCAAGACACGCCCCCAATGACACGCCCCTCCAAGACACAGCCCCCCCCAAATGACACGCCCCTTCAAGACACACCCCCTTACAGGCCCCAGCAGTATATACAGCAGCCCCAGTGGTATACCGCAGCCTCTCCAGTGGTATATACAGGCCCCAGCAGTATTACAGCAGCCTCCGCAGTGGTGGTATATACAGGCCCCAGTGGTGGTATACAGGGCCCCTGGTGGTGGTATATACAGGCCCCTGGTGGTGGTATACAGGGCCCCTGGTGGTGGTATACAGGGCCCCTGGTGGTGGTATATACAGGCCCCTGGTGGTGGTATATACAGGCCCCTGGTGGTGGTATATACAGGCCCCTGGTGGTGGTATATACAGGCCCCTGGTGGTGGTATATACAGGCCCCTGGTGGTGGTATATACAGGCCCCTGGTGGTGGTATATACAGAGCCCCTGGTGGTAGTATACAGAGCCCCTGGTGGTGGTATATACAGGCCCCTGGTGGTATTATACAGAGCCCCTGGTGGTGGTATATACAGGCCCCTGGTGGTAGTATACAGAGCCCCTGGTGGTGGTTTATACAGGCCCCTGGTGGTAGTATACAGGGCTCCTGGTGGTGGTATATACAGAGCCCCTGGTGGTAGTATACAGAGCCCCTGGTGGTGGTATATACAGGCCCCTGGTGGTAGTATACAGAGCCCCTGGTGGTGGTATATACAGGCCCCTGGTGGTAGTATACAGGCCCCTGGTGGTGGTATATACAGAGCCCCTGGTGGTAGTATACAGGCCCCTGGTGGTGGTATATACAGAGCCCCTGGTGGTAGTATACAGGCCCCTGGTGGTAGTATACAGGCCCCTGGTGGTAGTATACAGAGCCCCTGGTGGTGGTATATACAGGCCCCTGGTGGTAGTATACAGAGCCCCTGGTGGTGGTATATACAGGCCCCTGGTGGTAGTATACAGAGCCCCTGGTGGTAGTATACAGGCCCCTGGTGGTGGTAGTATACAGAGCCCCTGGTGGTGGTAGTATACAGAGCCCCTGGTGGTGGTAGTATACAGAGCCCCTGGTGGTGGTAGTATACAGAGCCCCTGGTGGTAGTATACAGGTCCCTGGTGGTAGTATACAGGCCCCTGGTGGTATATACAGAGCCCCTGGTGGTAGTATACAGAGCCCCTGGTGGTAGTATACAGGCCCTGTGTGGTAGTATACAGAGCCCCTGGTGGTGTAGTATACAGGCCCCTGGTGGTAGTATACAGGCCCCTGGTGGTGGTAGTATACAGAGCCCCTGGTGGTGTAGTATACAGGCCCTGGTGGTGGTAGTATACAGGCCCTGGTGGTAGTATACAGGCCCCTGTGGTGGTAGTATACAGAGCCCCTGTGGTGGTAGTATACAGAGCCCCTGGTGTGTAGTATACAGGCCCCTGGTGGTAGTATACAGAGCCCCTGGTGTTGGTAGTATACAGAGCCCCTGGTGGTAGTATACAGGCCCCTGGTGGTATATACAGGCCCTGGTGGTGGTTTATACAGAGCCCTGGTGGTGTATACAGGCCCCTGGTGGTAGTATACAGGCCCCTGGTGGTGGGAGTATAACAGGCCCCTGGTGGTGGTATATACAGGCCCTGGTGGGGATAGTAATACAGGCCCCTGGTGGTATATACAGGCCCCGTGGTGGTAGTATACGAGCCCCTGGTGGTAGTATACAGAGCCCCTGGTGGTGGTAGTATACAGGCCCCTGGTGGTAGTATACAGGCCCCTGGTGGTGGTATATACAGGCCCCTGGTGGTAGTATACAGGCCCCTGGTGGTGGTATATACAGGCCCCTGGTGGTAGTATACAGGCCCTGTGGTGGTATATACAGAGCCCTGGTGGTAGTATACAGGCCCCTGGTGGTAGTATACAGGCCCCTGGTGGTAGTATACAGAGCCCCTGGTGGTGGTATATACAGGCCCCTGGTGGTAGTATACAGGCCCCTGGTGGTGTATATACAGAGCCCCTGGTGGTAGTATACAGGCCCCTGGTGGTGGTAGTATACAGAGCCCCTGTGGTGTTATACAGGCCCCTGGTGGTAGTATACAGGCCCCTGGTGGTGGTAGTATACAGAGCCCCTGGTGGTGGTAGTATACAGAGCCCCTGGTGGTGGTATATACAGAGCCCCTGGTGTGTGGTAGTATACAGAGCCCCTGGTGGTAGTATATACAGGCCCCTGGTGGTAGTATACAGGCCCCTGGTGGTGGTAGTATACAGAGCCCCTGGTGGTGGTAGTATACAGAGCCCTGGTGGTGGTAGTATACAGAGCCCTGGTGTAGTATACAGGCCCTGGTGGTATAATACAGAGCCCCTGGTGGTGTATATACAGAGCCCCTGGTGGTAGTATACAGGCCCCTGGTGGTAGTATACAGAGCCCCTGGTGTGTATATACAGAGCCCCTGGTGGTAGTATACAGAGCCCCTGGTGGTAGTATACAGGCCCCTGGTGGTAGTAATACAGAGCCCCTGGTGGTGGTAGTATACAGGCCCCTGGTGGGTAGTATACAGAGCCCCTGTGGGTGGTAGTATACAGAGCCCCTGGGTGGTATATACAGAGCCCCTGGTGGTAGTATACAGGCCCCTGGTGGTAGTATACAGGCCCCTGGTGGTAGTATACAGGCCCTGGTGGTGTAGTATACAGAGCCCCTGGTGGTAGTATACAGAGCCCCTTGGTGGTAGTATACAAGCCCCTGGTGGTGTTAAGCCTGGTGGTATATCAGCGCCCCTGGTGGTGGTAGTATACAGAGCCCCTGGTGGTGGTATATACAGAGCCCCTGGTGGTAGTATACAGGCCCCTGGTGGTGGTATATACAGAGCCCCTGGGGTGGTAGTATACAGGCCCTGGTGGTAGTATACAGAGCCCCTGGTGGTGGTAGTATACAGAGCCCCTGGTGGTGGTAATACAGGCCCCTGGTGGTAGTATAAGGCCCCGGGGTATATACAGAGCCCCTGGTGGTAGTATACAGAGCCCTGGTGGTAGTATACAGGCCCCTGGTGGTTGAGTATACAGAGCCCCTGGTGGTAGTATACAGGCCCCTGGTGGTAGTATACAGGCCCCTGGTGGTGTATATACAGAGCCCCTGGTGGTGGTAGTATACAGAGCCCCTGGTGGTGGTAGTATACAGGCCCCTGGTGTGGTATATACAGAGCCCCTGGTGGTGGTATATACAGAGCCCCTGGGTGGTAGTATACAGGCCCTGGGGTGTATATACAGGCCCCTGGTGGTATATACAGAGCCCCTGGTGGTGTATACAGGCCTGGTGGTAGTATACAGGCCCCTGGTGGTGGTAGTATACAGAGCCCCTGGGTGGTAGTATACAGGCCCCTGTGGTGGTAGTATACAGAGCCCCTGGTGGTAGTATACAGGCCCCTGGTGTGGTAGTATACAGAGCCCCTGGTGGTGTAGTATACAGAGCCCCTGGTGGTAGTATACAGAGCCCCTGGTGGTAGTATACAGAGCCCCTGGTGGTAGTATACAGGCCCCTGGTGGTATATACAGGCCCCTGGTGGTGGTAGTATACAGAGCCCCTGTGGTGGTAGTATACAGAGCCCCTGTGGTGGTATATACAGAGCCCCTGTGTGTGAGTATACAGGCCCCTGGTGGTAGTATACAGAGCCCCTGGTGGGGTAGTATACAGAGCCCCTGGTGGTGGTATATACAGGCCCCTGGTGGTAGTATACAGGCCCCTGTTGTTGGTAGTATACAGGGCCCCTGTGTGGATAATAACAGAGTCCCTGGTGGTCAGTATACAGGCCCGCGGGGGGGGGGGGGGGGGGGGGGGGGGGGGGGGGGGGGGGGGGGGGGGGGGGGGGGGGGGGGGGGGGGGGGGGGGGGGGGGGGGGGGGGGGGGGGGGGGGGGGGGGGGGGGGGGGGGGGGGGGGGGGGGGGGCCCCCCCCCCCCCCCCCCCCCCCCCCCCCCCCCCCCCCCCCCCCCCCCCCCCCCCCCCCCCCCCCCCCCCCCCCCCCCCCCCCCCCCCCCCCCGGTGGTAGTATACAGAGCCCCTGGTGGTGGTAGTATACAGAGCCCCTGGTGGTATATACAGAGCCCTGGTGGTATATAACAGAGCCCCTGGTGGTGGTAGTATACAGAGCCCCTGGTGGTAGTATACAGGCCCCTGGTGGGTATATACAGGCCCCCCACTCCTCCTCTGCTGCACACGTCACCTGTAAAGGAATACATCATACTTACTTATCTCTGCCGGCTGCCGCCGCTCTGCACCGCGCTCCGTCTTCATCCAGCTTCTTCCTGGTTGTGACCGCCGGGCGCAGGAAATGACGTCACAACCAAGAAGAAGCTGGATGAAGACGGAGCGCGATGCAGAGCGGCGGCAGCCGGCAGAGATAAGTAAGTATGATGTATTCCTTTACAGGTGACGTGTGCAGCAGAGGAGGAGTGGGGGGCCTGTATATACACACTGGGGGCCTGTAGCTGACCGGATAGCGGCGTAGCGGCGCTGGGTCCGGGCCCCCCACAAGGGCCGGGCCCCAAAGCGACTGCTACGTCTGCTATGCCGGTAGTTACGTCCCTGGATGTATTCCTTTACAGGTGACGTGTGCAGCAGAGGAGTAGTGGGGGGCCTGTATATACACACTGGGGGCCTGTAGCTGACCGGATAGCGGCGTAGCGGCGCTGGGTCCGGGCCCCCCACAAGGGCCGGGCCCCAAAGCGACTGCTACGTCTGCTATGCCGGTAGTTACGCCCCTGTTCCCCGCCTGTTATGCTAGGTTGTAAACCCTCTGTGATGACCGTCCGCTGGGAGGCTGAGCTGCTGGTAAAGCAGCACTCCGAGAAACCCCGAGACCCTTAACCCCTTTACAGGGATCCGGAATTACAGTGGAGACCAGGAGGTAGCTGCCTATTATGACCAGCAGAGCAGGAAGGTCACCAGGAAGGGAAAAATCAGGACCCGAAAAACGTAGTCAGGAGTCCGAGTCAAAACCGAGAGGGCAGCTAAGGTACAAAATCGTCAGGCTGTAGCAGAGTCGAAAATCCAGGCAAAGGTCAGAGTCAAAACTAAACACACACTATATCACTGGGGAACCAAAACTATATCTGGCGGCCTGCAAGACAGGCTCCAATGTATTTGAAGGGCGCAGTTACCTCCCATAGGCTGGAGCTCACAGCCTGATGATCTCATCCAGACCGCCCGTAGAACCAGGCCAGATGGTGATGCACGACTGACACCAACCACCCCACTTCTGACAGAAGAACGAAGGCTGCGCCTATCAGACACCTCTGCAAGGCCCGCTCCTCTGCAACCAACATCACCCAAAGGAGAAACACGGCGGCATTCAGCGACAGGGGCAGACGTCGAAGGAGCATGTCCATATGAGGACAAGGCCCTCCTATCACCGGCACCATCAGCTGAAGGAATCCGGCGCCTCCCAGCGACCGAGGCAGGAACACCAGCCACCGAGTCCAATGGTGATGTGACACCAACATCACCCAAAGGAGAAACACGGCGGAGTTCAGCGACAGAGGCAGACGTTGAAGTAGCAGGTCCATATGAGGACATGGCCCTCCCATCACCGGCACCGAAGGAATCCGGCGCCTCCCAGCGGCCGAGGCAGGAACACCAGCCACCGAGTCCAATGGTGATGTGACACCCTGCAATCCCATGATCTTCATACTATTGGGATTGCACTTGTGGTGTAGCATAAAGTACCTGGCTATCTTGGGTAAGGTATTACCTTTTTCAAACTCCTTTTTAGCTGTGTTGACAGTGGAGACGTGATGTTGAATCCTCCTACAAAGCTCTTGTGTTGTCTGGCCAACGTAGATTTTCATGCATCCACATATACAAGATTTTTTTAAATATGCCTTAGATCTAAGAACAAAAGGAAAATTGGGTAAGGTAAAGGAATAAGAGGATACCATAAAAGGGCAGGTGACTGTTGTGAATTCTGCTTGTGGGCTCCCTCCTGTGGTTGTGGCTGGTAATGCAGTTGATCCTGTTTTGCAGTATTGGTCAGGTGAATTGGATAATTGGAATTTAGACTGGGGTATTTAGGTTTGCAGGATTTACTCAGTCCTTGCCAGTTATCAATTGTTCCTGGAGGTGTTTCACCTTTGCCTGGTCTCTTCCTGCCCTGCTGCAAAACTTCCAAGCTAAGTGAATGGTTTTGTTTTCTTGTGGCACACATGCTGTGTGCTTGTTTTGGAATTGTCTATTTCTGCTCAGAGTATTGGGTTAATATTTAGTCTGCATGTCTGTCTAAACTTGCTCTCTGTTAGAAAGTTTTCTTCCTAGGATTTAAGTGCTATTCATTTGTTGTTAGCTTGTACAGCTTTTGATTGTGTCAGCATAGTTCGATTCACAGGAATTCCGCAGATTTAGAGGGCGCCGAGTCTTGAGTAGACTCAGGGGTATTTTTGTATTATCTGCTGTGGATATTTTTGAAAGGATTTTTATACTGACTGCAATAGTATTCTGTCCTGTCTTTACCTATTTAGCCAGAGT
Organism: Allobates femoralis; assembly: GCA_033576535.1. Classification (NCBI taxonomy): domain Eukaryota; kingdom Metazoa; phylum Chordata; class Amphibia; order Anura; family Aromobatidae; genus Allobates; species Allobates femoralis. The sequence continues at coordinate 290,281,325 of JARQOC010000002.1, read as the reverse complement.
GGCCTCATTTGCTAAATTCTGTTTTCTGCCTGAGTGTGTCTTATCCTCTCTTACTCACAGTCAATATTTTTAGGGGGCTTTCTATCCTTTGGGGGTTCTGCTCTGAGGCAAGGTAGAATTCCTGTTTCTATCTTTTGGTGTCTGCCCACTTAGTAGTGGGGTAGGGAGTACAAGGAGAACAGGGATGTCAGCGGTAGGACTCATCAGACCTGGAGTCACTTTGTCGCAGTTGATGAGCAAGCAGACATTGGCCAATGTGTGTACTAAGAAGTTCAGAAATAAAAAGATAAGAATTTAGAGTTTTTTGAAAAAAACGTAAGTTTTTAAACTTTTTTCTCATATACATACAGCTTGTTAGCATTTGTACATCATTGGTAGTAGCTGAGTGCTGCAAGGTTTTCTGGCCGTGTTGAGGTGTCTAGAGTATGGTTAGTCACATCCCATGGCTACTTCTAGTTGCGGTGTTAGGTCAGGAACTGCGGTCAGTAAAGGTACCACTTACTCCTGTGAAAGATATTCATGCAGCTCCAAGGTCACCGGATCATAACAGGTGACACAATCACCACAAGCATAAGTGCCAACCAGGCACATGCCTCTCCCAGTGCGTGCAGTTGGTCTCTTAAAGTGACTCTTGGTTAAATGATGGGTTGGGTGATCTCATTGCTGTTAGGCCTGGCTTCACAGAAAGGAAAGGCTTCAATCTATCATCCATAGTCAATAGATTCCAGTTCTTATCAAGAATTGATCTTAATTCTGCCCACTGGTTATTGAAAGGGATAATAATACTGATTGTCCTCTTCTCAGGTCTTATCTTTGGTTTCAAGATGTCTTCCCTGTCCACTGACTTGGTGTTTTCATGGGCCTTAGAGACCACCTTCCTCAGGTATGCACGGGAGAGAAATCTCCCTGTGAGGTCCCTTGCTTCTGTTAAGAATTCTTGTGTCTTGCTACAGTTCGTCCTAACTCTTAAGGTACCGTCACACAGGGACATATCGCCGGCGATATTGCCGGGGATCGCGGGAGCGCGCATCCCTGACAACATCGCCGGGGAGCTGTCACACTGAGCAACTTACCGGCGATGTCGCCGGCTAGTTGCCGCGGCTATCGCTCGCTGAGTTGCCCGGCAACCCAGCGAGCGATAACCCGCAATGTAGTAGATAGGCGGAATCGCCCGATCGCAGCGTTACACAGGGCGATCAGGCAGAATCGCCTGAGCAACATCGCCAGATTTCCCAACATGGTTGGGAAACCTGGCGATGTTACTCAGGCGATTCATCGCCTGATTATCGCCCTGTCACAAGCAGCAATTCGCCGGCGATGTCGCCGCAACCTGGCCACGCCCCTCGGTTGCCGGCAACATCGCCAGCGATATGTCCCTGTGTGACGGGCCCTTTATGAATTGTACCTTTGGAATGCTACGCCGAAGGTATGTAGGGTCAAAGCTTGTGAAGCGTAGGAGGCTGTTTGTGGCAGTTGGTCTCCTGAATAGTGAGGACTCAATTTTATTCCCTTCTATCGTTAAACATAGATCCAAATAGCTTACAGTAGTTACAGTAGCCTGATGTTCCAGGTATTGTCGTTCAGATTAGAAATTAAGGCGCGGCTCTCTTCTTCAGTACCTGACCAAAGAAAGAGAACATCATCAATGTACCTAAACCATTTAATGACGAAGTTCTTAAATTGTGGCAATTGGTACACAAATATTTCTTCCCACCACCCTAAAAAAATGTTCGCATAGGATGGTGCACACCTCGCGTCCATAGCTGTCCTGGAGGATTGGTTGTAGAAAGGCCTATCAAAGACAGAATAATTTTTCTCTAGGATGATCCTAAAAAGGTCCAATATGAAGGAGTCATGAAGTCTGTTATTTCCTACTTGTTTGTCCAGGAAGTATCCCACAGCAGCAACACCCAAATCATGCGCAAAAGGTCTCAGCCACCTGATAGGGTAATTTATCTGACCATTTGACTGGTATTTTACCATATTACTGTTTGAACTGTAGATCGCACAAGTTCACTACTTTAATTGTCATTTGGGCAGTACTGTAAAGAAAGCACACATGTAATCTGAACAAAAAGAACACTGCAAATAAATGCAGCATGAATGCTGAGAAGGACGCAAAAATAAAAATGCAAGAGTTGACATACTGCAGATCTGAAAAAATGCTTTGTAGGTTCATATCTGCAAGGAAAAATCCATAACCATAGTTCCACAGTTTTAGGGGATATGACTCTACCAACTGCTATGGGGGAGGAGAGACTATGCCAGTGCTGAATTGATCAATGCAGTGTTCTGCCTCTGGTCCTAGCCTCATACATGACATCACACATTATGCGCCATCTTATCATTGTACAGCAGAAGATCACAAGTGTGTATTTCTATCTGCTAGGTGGCATGATTAGTATTTGAAACCAGAACAGCCCTGTTATATTACATGGGATGATATATCAGGGGCAGGATTGTACTGTAACAAAGGCGCTGGCACCTCACCCCTGCTATGCCTCCTCCCCATAAAGAAGTGTGAGGGGTGTGAATGTGGGATGACCCAATTCCCAGTATCCATGCCCCTGACACACCACCTCACCAGCAGCACAAGTTTGAAATTCTTGGACTCCTGAGGGGGAAGGGGGAGTAAGACCAAAAGGGCAGGTATGATATTATTGATTATTGATTTATTAGCAATCTATAGATCCTAGAACTGCAGTGTAGAGCTCTGCTTCATTATGTAGGAGGGCAGAGACAGTACTTAAAAAGTTTTCTCTCCCCAGAGTTCCCCTTTAAGGCCCAGTGTCAAATTGAATAACAGACCTGTAAATATATTTTGGTGGGAACCCCCATAACCATACCAAAACCAAACACAGGTAGGTGTTGAGGCCATGTGAAATGCAACACTAAGTAAGGGCTCTGAATATGAACATCTCGGAATTGACTTGGACCTACAAAGAGCTTTAAAGAGACAATGCAAATGTAAAAAAATATAACAGTGAAAAAAATTTCAGTGATACATAACCTTGTCAATACAATCTTCTGTTTTTGGAGGTAGTTATTCTTAATTCAAACAACAAATAATTAGCAATGTGTGAAAGTAAACATTTAGTCTCTCACAAAGTGAGATTCTTGGTTCTGGTAAACAATCTTCCTGCTTGTGGATGACAGCCTAAAACCACCATGTAAAATGTGTTTGTGCAAGTGTTTATAGGTCTTTGGGTGTAGGTCAGGGCTAGGGATGAGTGAGTAGTGAAATATTCGGACTCGCTATACTCATAACGAGTAGGTCCCGATACTCGGGTACTCATTACGAGTCTAATGTAAGTCAATGGGAAAAGCGAGTAAGCCAAGTAATTCCTCAGCTGGACCCTACACAGTGGCCTGGGGGCTGAGGAAAAGGCTGAAATGGGTGCATGATTGTTTAAAAGCTGGCGGTAAAAAGCCGCCGGCTTTTAAACCATCATTCAGCCCGATCCTCTGCCTCCCATCCTGATCCTATGGTCCACCGCAGCCTCCCATCCCGATCCTCCACTCCCCTCACCACCTCCCACCCCAATCCTGAGTAAGGACTGGGCGGGGAGTGCAGCACAAGGGAGCGGGAAGCGAAGGACCCATTCTGTGCTGCGCTCCCGGCTCCCTGATGCCCCCTCCTCGCTCCCAGGTTCTGCACTCCCCGCCCGGTCCTAACTCGGGATTGGAGTGGGAGGCGGTGGGGGGAGTGGAGGATCGGGATGGGAGGCTGCGGGGGACCATAGGATCGGGATGGGAGGCAGAGGATCGGGCTGAATGATTGTTTAAAAGCCGGCGGCTTTTTACCACTGGCTTTTAATCAATCATGCAACATTTCAGCCTTTTTCTCAGCCCCCAGACCGCTGTGTTGGGTCCAGCTGAGGAATTACTCGCATTTCCCATTGACTTACATTGTACTCGTTACTCCTAGCGAGTAATCGCAAGGAAACTCGCGGAGTAACGAGTAGCCCGAGTGCCGTACTATTTGGCGAGTACTGAATAGTAACGAGTATACTCGCTTATCCCTAGTCAGGGCACATAGACCATGAATGTGGCTGCGTTGGATTTTTTTCTCAATCTATCTGGCAGGTAATTGAACTTGGCTGACCCTTTGTGAATGCCTGACAAGGATAGGTTCCTCCACAGAATTGTGGTATATTTCAGCAGAATCCAGATGAAGAATTCGAGATCCTGCAGACAAGTTTCTGACTAGGAGCAGAAGGTTCTGGCCGGTAGGTAGACATTGTGGGACAGAACCACCAAGACAATAGGTTAGTGATATAAAATTTTGGTAAACATGTATTTGGTTGTTCCCTTAACTCACATGTTATTGAAGGCTAGGATATATCCTTTTGAAGATGGGGAATCAGGGTAGAGATACTCTGCAAGATGGTTTCAGTCAATTCCTGTGCACAATTTTGGGTTCTTGATTGGCTCTCTGAGAACAATGTCACTCTTCAGACTGGATAGCTTTGATAAGATATGGCTGTCTTTTTTCGACTATGTATCTAATTTCCTTGTGCGGTGATTGTTCTTTAACCATACCATGTGAGCCCTCGCAGACAGGGTCCTCTCCCTCCTGTATCTGTATCTGTACGACTTGATTGTCCATATATATTGTACTTGTCCTCGTTTGCCCTTTCTATATGTAAAGCGCCATGGAATCTAATTGTGGCGCCCCGCACCGAGTGCGTCACAGGAGGGTATTGCAGCCATAAATGCAGCAGCAATATTCTCTGACCCAGCAATCACACAGTTAACTCAGAGATCCATACCCTGCATGCATCACCTAGCATAGAGGGCCAATCAGGTCCTGGTGGGCAGAGTGTAAGGGTAGTGTGTAGTGGAAAGTTTAGTTGAGTAGTCGAGAAGAGTCGGGGAATGCAACAGCAACGTAGAAGACCTCTGCAGATTCCCAGCTCTGCAACCTAGGAGAGGGGGTTGCACAGTTACGTGCGGCCCCCTGGCCACCTTCTACCGGCCATCTCCCTACCGTCACCACGGTTGAGCACCATTACTCCCGGTGCATTACCAACCGATCTACGGGCTTCAAAATGCGGGCTCAAAATCATCCCGTGCCCATCTACAGCCGGTTTGCTGGTACCGAAGCTAGCAGCAGTTCAGCTCTGCTATGCGAACCAGAAGAGTGGAGGGATCGCTTTACAGGAGCACCCCACCATCGCCAAATCCAGTCGTCTAACCAGCGGTGTACCCACCAAGGGACCCAAGGCTCCTCAAAGCATCCGGAACGTATACCCCGGATAGGGCATTCAAGCAGCCTCCCTGTACCCGATCTGGTATTCCTGGGCGACAACAGCACAGTACTTAGATAGAATGGAGGAACACCGCGGATCTCTGAGAACACACTGGTCATTGCTGAGTCCACCCGGTCCACTACCTACAAACTCTATACCATGTATTGCCTGCTGGTTACAGTAAAGAACCCGTTACAGAGACTTACAGTGTCCTTGCCTTCTTATGAACTGTTCATCAGCATGCTAAGGTAAACGCAGCTGCCTCACAACATCTTGTGCAGCTTCTGGCTCCGGGGATCACCGCTCAGCCTGTGGGGAGCGTTCCATCTTGCTGCATTCCATCCCCCGGAGGCCCCGCAGCGTCGGTAAAGTTACCGAATCTCTCATAGGTGGCGTCACGACAAATTAACCCCTTTATCTGTTCCCACAAGACGTCTCATCACTTTTGATCTGCACCACCGGGCCCCACTGCCGGCAGGCGCGGTCCACCCGTGACAAGGAGGAGGAAGCGAACGCCTGTCTAAACCGGAGTCCCGGCCACGGTGAGTCATAATGGCACTATATAAGTAATAATAATAACATGAAGTGGTCTAGCATTTGCTTGTCTGTTGAAGGCATGTCCTGTCATGTTTTTTGAGCTGCGGATTTGCCATTGTCTTAGGCCATGTGCACACACTGAGTATTTGATGAGTTTTTTACCTCAGGATTTGTAGACAAAACCAGGAGTGGAGCAATCAGAGGAAAAGTATAATAGAAACATATCATCACTTTTGGATTTAATTATCCACTCCTGGTTTTGGCTACAAATCCTGAGGTCAAAAAACTCATCAAATACTGAAAGCATGCATGTGGCCTATTGTAAATATATGCTAATCTTTCCTGCGTTTTTGGCTGACTTAAAAACTAATTTGTGCGGACAGCTTTTCCAGAAATCCCATAGGTTTTTGCTTGGTGCAGAAAGTGGAAACACCCCAGGTTTTGCTGCATTTTTGAAGGAATGAGCATGTCATTTTTTTTCTGCGTTTGTGTAATCGTTTCTATTGTAAACCTCCAGTAAAAGTGCCAGAACCAAATCCGCAGCTAAAACACAACAAATCCGTGTGAAAAAACACAGCAAACTTCTTGCCAAAAAAAAAGCAACCCCTTGGATTTGCAGCTTTTTGACAAAACCAAAAACCAATGTGTCTGGATTTAGCCTTCAATTATATAGTGAGCACAATACCTGAAAAAGCTGGGAATCAAGAATTTTGTCTGGCTATCCATAGGGTAGTAAGAAATTTTTCCAAAGTACAACAGCGGTAGTTATTGCAGTTAGGTCTTTCACAGTTACAACAAATTTGGTATAATGGTCAGGACGTACGTATGGTATGTTCTGCTGGTTTCTATTCTCAAGTGAATAATGGCTGCCATCTCAAATGAATGATGACTGATGATGGGTATGAAGTGATGCTTTCTGATCTGCTTTGTTTTCTCCTTGTTGGACCAGAAGAACATTCTTAACACCATTTATCAATGCCCTCTCATGCCAATCCAATAAAATCTATGGTGAATAGTCACTTCACTTTTTTGCACCCCAAAATGTTCAATGCAACTGGATATCTGAAATTGCTACATGATTCAGATATCCAGTGGCATTGAGGTTTCCATTGATGAAGAATAGCCCCATTATCTTTGTACACCATATACCACACCATACCATCAATTTTTGAGTTCCAACAGTCTTGGAGGGATCTATCCGCTGTGGGTTAGTGTCAGACCAATAGCGGTGGTTTTGTTTGTTTACTTCACCATTCACAAAAAAGTTTGCCTCATCACTCATCTGAAGGCAATTGTGTATGCTGTGAAGATACGAGATGTGCAGCATCTGAAACAACAGATACTGGAAGCCTGTGCTAGCATTTCTTCTGTGGTGTTGCTATCAGTGTGTCAAGAGTGGGAGAAGAGGGTTGCATTGACAATCCAACACAATGGGCAGCACTTTGAACACATTGTATAAGGGTATGTGCCTACAGGATGTTTTTCAAGCAGTCCTGAACGCAGCAAATCTGGTACTGGTTTCAAGGATCTCTAGAGTCCTTGCCAGGAGATTTGCTGTGTTCAGGTCCTGCGTTTTTAGTAAGTCAGTAATCTTAAAGACACACTGGCTCTATATGCAACTTCTGTGTTATTAAAGGCTACTATGGGATGACCTTGTCATAGGGATGGACAGATGTTTCAGGATCAGAACTGCGGTGACCCTGCCTCTTCTTTACCAAAGTGTATTGTGTAACCCATGCAGTTAGGAGGGGCCTCTCCTCAGACTGGGTCTATTGCGGTTTGCCACGAGATGGGGGCATATTTTTTTCTATGGCCTTAGGAGTCATTTTATTGGGGGTCTGCCCTTCTATTTCTTTTGGAAGTGCACTGAGATACAGGCTGATTTGCTGCTAAGGGAAAAAAAGAAAAAAAAAAAAGACTCTTTATATCTGATTCTCTAGCGAGTGTGACCGCGAGCTTTGTGTGACAGAGCAAGTGCGACAGAAGTAAGTGTGTGACTTGTGATTCAGTGACTTTGGATTAAGGGAGTTTGGAAGGGAGGACTTACTGAATTGCTGGTTGTATTTTATTAATACTTTGCATTTCTTTTTACTTATCATTTCTGTCTGGTGCAATCCCCATTAGGAAATGAGCTCCATGATTGGCAATGCCATCCAGTGTACATCTTGCCACATGTATGCATTCCTTGACCAGCCGGCCGAGGGTGCATACTGCTGTGTGAGATGTGAGTACGTTGTGCATTTGGAAGCCCAGATACTGGATCTAAATGAACGACTGACAACGCTGAGATCCATAGACAATATGGAAAGGAGTCTGCTGCTCACTGAACAGCTGCTCAATGGGATAGATGTGGGGGAGGATGGTACTATGGAGCCTCAGGACCATGAGGTAGCTAGCTGGGTGACAGTTAGAAGGCGGGGTAGAGGGAAGGGTGCCAGGGAGGCTAGCCCTGATCTGGCACACCCCAATAAATTTGCTATGTTGGCAGATGAGGGGGGTGTGAGTTCAGGGATAGCACTGCTGCAGCAGGGCATGACCTCTGAAAGCCAGAGGAGTGTCTGCTCCAGTAAGGGGGAAAACAGGAGAGTAGGGCAGGCCAGACAGGTGCTGGTAGTGGGGGACTCAATTATTAGGGGAATAGATAGGGCAATCTGTCACAAAGACAGGGATCGTCGAACAGTGTGCTGCCTACCTGGCGCTCGAGTCCGGCACATCGCTGATCGGGTTGACAGATTACTGGGAGGGGCTGGTGAGGACCCAGCGGTCATGGTGCACATTGGCACAAATGACAAAGTTAGAGGTAGGTGGAAGGTCCTTAAAGATGATTTCAGGGAATTAGGCTGCAAGCTTAAGGCAAGGACCTCCAAGGTAGTATTCTCTGAAATACTGCCTGTACCACGTGCCACACCAGAGAGGCAACGGGAGATTAGGGAGATAAATAAGTGGCTCAGGAATTGGTGTAGGAAGGAGGGGTTTGGGTTCCTGGAGAACTGGGCCGACTTCTCTGTTGGCTACAGGTTCTATGCTAGGGACGGGCTGCACCTCAATGGGGAGGGTGCAGCTGTGCTGGGGGAGAACATGGCTAGAAGGTTGGAGGAGTGTTTAAACTAGGTATTGGGGGGGAGGGTATTCATTGTATAGGAGGGGAAGATAGTGTAAACAGTAACCTGGGCACAAGTAATAAAATTGGGGGTGGTATGGGGGGTGGGGTTAGAACAGTCAATCTAGTAGGAAGGAATAGAGGTAAAGAGAGATGCATAAAGTGCATGTTCACTAATGCCAGAAGCCTCACCAACAAAATGGAGGAATTAGAATTGATTTTGTTGGAAAATAATTATGACATGGTGGGGATTTCGGAGACTTGGCTGGACGAGAGCCATGACTGGGCTGTTAATTTACAGGGCTATTGTCTGTTCAGAAATGACCGTACAAATAGGCGAGGAGGAGGTGTATGTTTATACGTAAAATCATCCTTAAAACCCATCCTGCGTGATAATATAGGTGAATCTAATGGAAATGTAGAGTTTCTGTGGGTGGAGATAAGGGGAGGGGGAAAAAATAATAAATTACTGATAGGGGTTTGTTATAAGTCCCCAACAATAATGGAAGTGGAGGAGAATATCCTCATAAAGCAAATAGATGAAGCAGCGACTCAGGGAGAAGTCATTATTATGGGGGACTTCAACTACCCTGAAATACATTGGGGATCAGAAACCTGCAGTTCCAGCAAAGGTAATAAGTTTTTGAAAACTATAAGAGACAATTACCTTTCACAACTGGTTCAGGACCCAACAAGAAGGGGGGCACTGCTGGACCTAATATTAACCAACAGGCCAGACCGCATATCAAATATACGGGTTGGAGGTCACTTGGGTAATAGTGATCATAACTTAATAAGCTTTCAAGTATCCTTTACTAAGACGTGTAGTAGAGGGGCCACAAGGACACTAAACTTCAGGAAGGCAAATTTCCAACGGTTGAGAGATGATCTTAGTGCAATAAACTGGGACGATGTCCTGAGACATAAAAGTACACAACACAAATGGGAGATGTTTATTAGCATCCTGAATAGGACCTGTGCACAATATATACCCTATGGGAATAAGCATGCTAGAAATAGGAGGAAACCACTATGGCTAAATAAAGCGGTAAGAAGTGCAATATGTGACAAAAAGAAAGCATTTAGGGAATTAAAGCAAGTAGGTAGTGATGAAGCATTAAATAAATACAGAAAATTAAATAACATTTGTAAAAAGCAAATCAAGGCAGCAAAGATTGAGACAGAGAGACTCATTGCCAGAGAAAGTAAAAAGAATCCCAAAATATTTTTTAACTACATAAATAGTAAGAAACTAAAAAATGATGGTGTTGGCCCCTTTAAAAATAGTCTGGGTGAAATGGTGGATGAGGATGAGGAAAAAGCAAATATGCTAAATGACTTTTTTTCAACAGTATTTACACAAGAAAATCCCATGACAGACAATATGATCAGTGATAACAAAAATTCTCAATTAAACGTCACCTGCTTAACCCAAGAGGAAGTACGGCATCGTCTAAAAATCACTAAAATTGACAAATCCCCGGGCCCAGATGGGATACACCCCAGAGTGCTGCAGGAATTAAGTACTGCCATAGATAGACCATTATTTTTAATATTTAAAGATTCCATAATAACAGGGTCTGTACCACAGGACTGGCGTATAGCAAATGTGGTGCCAATATTCAAAAAGGGGACAAAAACTGAACTTGGAAATTATAGGCCAGTAAGCTTAACCTCTACTGTGGGTAAAATCCTAGAGGGTTTTCTAAGAGATGCTATACTGGAGTATCTGAAGAAAAATAACCTCATGACCCATTATCAACATGGTTTTACGAGGGACCGTTCCTGTCAAACTAATCTAATAAGCTTCTATGAAGAAGTAAGTTCTGGACTGGACCAAGGAAATGCAGTGGATGTGGTGTATATGGACTTTTCAAAAGCTTTTGATACGGTGCCACACAAAAGGTTGATACATAAAATGAGGGCAATGGGGATAGGGGAAAATATGTGTAAGTGGGTTAAGAACTGGCTTAGTGATAGGAAACAAAGGGTGGTTATTAATGGAACACACTCAGAATGGGTCACAGTTAACAGTGGGGTACCACAGGGGTCAGTGTTGGGCCCGCTTCTATTTAATATATTTATTAATGACCTTGTAGGGGGCATACAGAGTAGAATCTCAATATTTGCAGATGACACTAAACTCTGCAGGGTAATCAATACAGAGGAGGACAATTTTATATTACAGGAGGATTTATGTAAACTAGAAGCTTGGGCTGCTAAATGGCAAATGCGCTTTAATGGGGATAAATGTAAAGTCATGCACTTGGGCAGAGGAAACAAAAGGTATAATTATGTGCTTAATTGTAAAACACTGGGCAAAACTGTCACTGAAAAAGACCTGGGTGTATGGGTAGATGACAAACTCACATTTAGTGGCCAGTGTCAGGCAGCTGCTGCAAAGGCAAATAAAATAATGGGATGTATTAAAAGAGGCATAGATGCTCATGAGGAGAACATAATTTTACCTCTATACAAGTCACTAGTGCGACCACACTTAGAATACTGTGTACAATTCTGGTCTCCGGTGTATAAGAAAGACATAGCTGAACTAGAGCGGGTCCAGAGAAGAGCGACAAAAGTTATTAGAGGACTAAGGGGTCTGCAATACCAAGACAGGTTATTAAACTTGGGGTTATTTAGCTTGGAAAAACGAAGGCTTAGGGGTGATCTTATAATAATGTATAAATATATGAGGGGGCAGTACAGAGACCTTTCTAATGATCTCTTTACTCTTAGGCCTGAGACTGGGACAAGGGGGCATCCTCTACGTCTGGAGGGAAGAAGGTTTAATCATAATCACAGACGCGGATTCTTTACTGTAAGAGCAGTGAGACTATGGAACTCTCTGCCACATGATGTTGTAATGAGTGAGTCACTACTAACATTTAAGAAGGGCCTGGATGCCTTTCTTGAAAACTATAATATTACCAGTTTATATACTAGATCCTTTGATAGGGCGTTGATCCAGGGATCTAGTCTGATTCCCGTATCTGGAGTCAGGAAGGAATTTTTTCCCCCAATGTGGAGATTAGTGTTGCCACATGGGGTTTTTTTTGCCTTCCTCTGGATCAACATGTTAGGCTATGGGTTGAACTAGATGGACTTAAAGTCTTCCTTCAACCTTAAAAACTATGTTACTATGTTACTATGTTATACTCAAACAAACAAAACAATCTGAAAGGCCTCTTACCCAGGTTGTCTGGAGGGTTGCAACCTGGGTGTGTATAGTTCCTCCGCATTTACATCTCAGTTTACTTACAATGCTGAAGTGATTTTTGGTACCAAAACTGAGTCTATTTCTGTCCTTCTGTATAGTGGAGCATGCTCTGACCCAGTAGCGTGTTGGCAATATCCATCCTCATATTTGCTATCAACTCTGCTCCTTTCAGACAGGGAAGTTTTACCCAAGTTGTACACATTGTGAACTTGCACATAGGGACTCAGCCGTGATGAAGACTATAAAGAAAGTTGATTAATTTTGCATTTAACAAGCAAATGTACATAACCTTTACTTTCTTTATTAAATGATTTTAAAGCTATTATTAGATGCTATCTACATAGTATTTTGTTATGATCACTTAAGCGTTATGTACGGCATTATGTGGCCTGTGGCAAAGGTACAAAAAAAAATATGACACGTGATAATTCTTTTTGTTTTATTATAAATATTTTTTTTTGATATATTGAGAGTTTATATAATTAAGGGCAAAAATCCTTGGGGACATCATTCGCATGCCAATTTTCCATCAAAGCTAGATAGTGCAATCGCAAATGCTTGAACTGCACACATAGGATACTTATAGTCCATGGTGAATGCGTCATCTGCTATGCGACCAAATTGCATGATGATATAATCAACTGTGAAGAAAGAGCAAAGAAAATCAGTTTATTGCAGGTTATGATTTTTATTCAATAATTTGATGCTGTGCATTATATAAGTTCATATATAAGTTCACAAACTTTCTACATAATTGTAGTCTAAAATGTGACTTTTCAAAAAATGTGTTGATTTTTTTTTTTTTTCCTGTTAATTTTTTAAATGGAAACAGATGTGTTATAGTCATGGCCAAAAGTGTTTGTACCCTTGAAATTGTTCCAGAAAATCATGTATGTATTCCATATATTTGTTACAACACATGTTTTGTTATACACATGTTCATTTCCTAGTATTTGTATTACAACAACACAAACTGAGAAAAAAGGCAACTTGGACATAATTTCACATAAAACGCCCAAAATTGGCTGCACAAAATTGTTGACACCCCCAATTTAATATTTGGTGGCACACTGTTTTGAAAAATAACTACAATCAATCGCTTCCTATAACCATCAGCAAGCTCTCAACACCTCCCAATGGGAAGGAGTCAGGAAGAAATTTTTTTTCCCCAATGTAGAGCTAAGGCAGCCGTCACACGGTTCAATATTGCTAACGATATCGTTTAAGCGATCTGCTTTTTGATCGCTTAAGCAATATCGTTTGTGCATCGCTGCGTGCGATCAAGCGATTTTACAATGTAAAATCGCTTGATCGTGACATCGCAGATATGAGAGCCAGAGCTCATATCAAGCGATAATCGCTTGATCAATCTGCATCATCGTGGTGTGTGACACCACGATGAACGATCTCCCAGCGGCAGAGCCTATGCTGGGAGATGGTATCTATGGTAAACATCGGGTTACTAAGCGTCGCGCGGCACCTAGTAACCCAATGTGTACCATAGTAACCAGCGAGATCGCGGCTCCACATCGCTGGTGAGTCTGTCTGTGTGACAGCTCACCAGCGATGTGAGCAATATCGTTAGCGATCGCGCGTGCACGTGATCGCTAACGATATCGCTCACGATATTGTAGCGTGTGACGGCCGCCTAAGGCTGGTTTCACACTGCAGTTTTTCCCTGATCAGGTTCGATCAGGTTTTGTGTACCAAAACCAGGAGAGGAACCTGCAGAGAAAAAGTACAATTGAAAGTTTGACACCTGATCTGGGTTTTGGAGAAACTCCTGGTTTTGGCACACAAACCGGATGGAACCTGATCAGGGAAAACACTGCAGTTTGAAACTGTGAAACCAGCCTTAGTGTTTGCACATATTTTTTTTTTTTTTCGCCTTCCTTTGGATCAACATGTTAGGCTATGCTAGACAGACTTAAAGTCCAGCTTCAACCTTAAAAACTATGAAATTGAAATTTTGGACCTCTCTTCTTTCACAAAAACCCATCTTGATGACACTGAGCACTGGAAAAACCAACGGCCAATGTAATCCTGCAATGCACAAGCTGGGTGCAAGTAACTTCACCAAGTAGAGGTGGGGCAGCGCTGGTGAATCATGTAGATGGACCAACTGCTCACAACCTTTTAATAGAGGGGAGCAGCTGCTTACATAATGCACTCTAAAGAACCTGCGTGGGCAGTCTGTCGTATAGATAAGTGAGATACACACATAGTGTCTGGACAGCAGCCTATTAGTGGTGCCAGGTGCAGCGGGCCAGTTAACATTGCATGACTATATGCACCATGTCTGAACAGTGGCCTATTGGTTACGCTGAGTTTGGTGGGGAGGTCAAATACATAGTGTGTACCCCACATGACAGACTAACCAATTTACCAACCAAACTCAGAGAGCTCCAATATACTCTGCAAAAATGATAAAATGTGCATGAAAAATGTGAGGTATTGATATTTTGGCCAAAATATGGAAGCCTGCAACCCAAAACGTCAAGCATCTTCACTTTTTGCAAGTTAGGTTGGTAAAAAAAAGTCCTCACTTTTTAAGTTTGATTGGTAAATTGGTTAGTCTGTCTGTAGGGTACACAATCATGTAGTGTTTGACCTGCCCGCCATACTCAGGGTAACTAATGGGCCACTGTTTAGACACAGTGTATATAGTCATGCAGTATCAATTGGTCTGCTGCACCTGGCGCCACTAATAGGCTGCTGTTCAGATACTATGTGTGTATCTCAGTTTCTATATGACAGACTCCCCATGCAGCTCCATTAGAGTGCATTATGTAAGCATCTGCTCCCCTCTATTAAATGGTTGTGAGCAGTTGGTCCATCTACATGATTCTCCAGCGCTGCCCCCAGCTCCTACCTGGGGAAGTTCCTTGCACCCAGCTTGTGCATTGCAGGATTAGATTGACCATTGGTTTTTCTTTTATACAAGTTTTATGTAAAAAAAAGATAAAGTAACTTTTTTTCTTGGTTCAGGTGACACTGAGGACTGCATTGTGATAAAAAACATTTGGTAATCTTTAGATTTAATGATGCCTTGTACACAGTCAAGGTACACAGTGCCAAAGGAAACAGAACAACCTCAAAACATCTTTGAACCTCCTTATTTGACTGTAGGTACTGTTTCTGTCTCTTTGTAGGCCTCATTCTATTTATGGCAAATAGAATAATGTGCTTTATCAAAAAGCTCGATATTGGTGTCATCTGTCCACAAGGCACCTTCCCTGAAGGATTTTTAGCCTATTCATGTACATTTTCGCAAACTGCATTCTGCTGTTTTATGTCTGTGTGTTAATATTTTCAACAGTTTGGTTCTCTAGTCCTCCGACAGTTCTCTTTTCGCCAATATTAGTGTGGCACACACAGACACAATGCAGAGATTGATTGAGTCAACTTCTCTTTTTATCTGGTTTCATTTGTCATTTTTATATTGCCCACACCTGTTACTTGCTGTGGGTGAGTTTGAATGAGTATCGCATGCACTTGCGGCAAGTGACAAAACTGCTGCTAGCATCAAATTTTGTCCATTGCCACAAGTGCCCGATTGGCTGTATCGCAGCTAAACCGCAAGTGCCGCATATGTCCGTAAGTCCCATAGGAAATGCATTAGGCCGAACGCAGTCTTGCCAGAAGTGTTTCGGCAGATCAGGCAAAACTGCCTGATTTGCCACAAATGCTGAGAACTGCTGATGTGAAAGTAGTCTTACTGACTTTAACATCTGTAATATCAGTATGACTCATCTGTACATAATTATTCTAATGTACCCCTATGAAGAATAAATCTACAATTTAAGCTTGGGTTGCTCTTTTATCTCTATCATAAAATATCCATGTCCATGTACTCATTTAACACTATACGCTACCTAGGTTGATTTCTGGCCCTGACATAATCCTGATTACGGACCGGGCATATATTGAATGAGAAATTGGTGGTTGTGTTATTCAGCACCTCTATCATTGATGGGGTGGCGTTTATTATATGTTCTTCTAGCCTGGGACTGGAAGGCATATACCACACTCACTGAGGGCGCCTTAATAAACCAGCACTGACAGGACAGCTGTAGGCGCTTCTTTTATCCTCAGTCAGTTCCCTAACTGTCCTGAGTATGAGAGGGGCTCTAGAAAGCTGCCAGGTCCAGTGGCAAATTTGTCGCAGAAGGTTTGACCCATATTCTGTATTCAAGATTGAACCATTACTTTACCCCCAGGCTTTTTGTTTGCCACGGTGTTATGGGCTCTGTTTATTGACAGTGGAGATCAGTGTCTTAGTTTTGCCACTGACCCAAACTGCTCTTTTGATGTTGCAAGCAGAGAAAGCTTTGCATTACAGTATTAGTTGATGTCTGGGGGAACAGCTATTCTCCTTGTGGAGAGTATTCTGCCAGCCAGCAGTGAGGAGACTTAAAGCCCACAGTGCTACTCTGGGAAATTACATATGTAAATTGTCACTTCAGTGAGGAAGTAGACAAACTCTAATGCCACCTAATAAATGTATCAATCCTAAAAGTCATAATTGACTCTAACAATCCTTTTAATATGATTTAGGATTTGTGCCAGATCAGAACCATAAACTGCAGACGCTGCGTTTCGGAGTGATTGCCCCTCATCAGTGCAGTATGTGAGAATTCTGATCTGGCTGTATGAGAGGCTAAGATGAGGTCTGGAGGACAGCAATTCTTCTTGTGGAGAGTATTCTGCCAGCCGGCATTGAAGAGACTTAAAACCAATGAGGGGCAATCACACCTAAACACAGCGTCTGCAGTTTAGGGTTCTGATCTGGCACAAAACCGAAGTCATATTAAAAGGTTTGTTAGTCAATTATGACTTTTTGAATTGCTACCTTTATTAGGTGGCATTAAAGTTTGTCTATTTCCTCACTGAAGTGACAATTTACATATGCAGTTTCCAAGAGGGGCATTGCGGTTCTAAGTCTCCTCACTGCCAGTTGGCAGAATACTCTTCACAAGGAAAATAGCTGTTCCCCCAGACCTCGTCTTAGCCTCTCATACAGCCAGATCAGAATTCCCACACACTGCGCTGATGAGGGGCAATCACCCCAAAACGTGCAGCGTCTGCACTTTGGGGTTCTGATCTGGCACAAATCTTGAGTCATATTAATAGGCTTGTTAGGATTGCTACCTTTATTAAATAGTATTAGTTGATGACACTGGCACTGAAACTCATCCAGACCCAGCAGTATGTAAAGCTTAACAGCAGTGCTTACAAGCTAAATGGCAAAGAGTTTGTAAGCCCTGCACTTCTTGCCTAGGAGACAAGCTGTAGTCAATAACCTAGGCACAAAGTACTAAACAATAAAATTAAAAAAATCGCTCGAGAATGGAGATGTTCAATAAGTAAGTTGCAAAGTGTTTCTATTTCTTTTTTCAAGTACTTTGCAATTTTACACATTTAGGAAGATGGTACAAATGGTTTCCAACTAGGGATGTTTTGGGCCTTGATGACCAAAGGTAAATCATGTTAAATATTAGAATGCTGCATTATAATACAGCAATGTATTTTATCTAATTTATAATCTAATTTATAGCAGAAATATTTTTATTTTGTAAGTATTTTGTTGTGCTAACTAAAAGCAGTACCACAAAAATATACTCCTTTTCATAATATTTAATAAAGTAGTTCAATCAAATTTTCCCATGACCAATAAGTGTACATTTGTCTAATTTATGATGTAAACAGATACATGGCTGCAATGGCAGAGAAGATGAAGTTTCAGTGGTAACTTGAATTACTATATTTTTCAAATTATAAAACGCTCATTTGTTCATCCAAATTTCGGGGGAAAGTGGGGGTGCGTTTTATAATCCGAATATACTGTGGGGAGATGGGGGGCAGCTCTGGAGCAGTGTCCGGCAGCTGGAGGAGGCTGGCTGCGGGTTGCAAAGACAGTGGGAGGTCACATGCTCCCGCTCATTTAATATGCACTGCAGCCGACGCTGTCCACCTCTCAGTGCTGAAGTTGCGCTGGCAGTTAGTCAGGGGGCAGCGGTGCATATTGTGTGAGCCTGCTGTCACCCCATCCATTGTGCATATACCCCCCCACGTTCTGCACTCACCCCCTCCATTGTGCATATGCCCCCCCACATCCTGCACTCACCCTCTCCATTGTATATGGCCCCCCATCCTGCACTCACCCATTCATTCTGCATATGCCTCCTCACATCCTGCACTCACCCCCTCCATTGTGCATATGCTTCCTCACGTCCAGCAGGCACCCCGTCACTCTTATATGTCCCCATGCTGGTGCGCAGCAAGTAAAATAAAAAAGAGCTGATAATTACCCTCCGGTGCTCTGTGCTCGCAGCATCACCGCCATCTCTCTGTCTCTGTGCTGTTCAGTATCCAATCATGTGACCCGGGCACACAGCAATGACATCATCTCTGTGGGCCCCGGTCATATGATGGGAAGATGCCAGACAGCACAGAGACAGGGAGACGGTGGTGACGCTGCGAGCACAGACCGCCAGTGGGTAAGTATCAGCTCTTTTTTATTCTACTTGCTGCGCACTAGCATGGGGACATATAAGTGTGATGGGGTGACTGTAGGATGTGGGGGGACATATACACAATGGAGAGGATGAGTGCAGGATGTGAAGGGGCTTTGCACTGTCACTGGGTGCCATATCCAGCATGGGAGGCCCACGGACTAGGATGAGGGGATATATTCCAGGATGGGATATCTATATATATACAGTTGTGGCCAAAAGTATTGACACCCCTGCAATTCTGTCAGATAATACTCAGTTTCTTCCTGAAAATGATTGTAACCACAAATTCTTTGGTATTATTATCTTCAATTAATTTGTCTTAAATGAAAAAACACAAAAGAGAATGAAGCAAAAAGCAAAACATTGATAATTTCACACAAAACTCCAAAAATGGGCCAGACAAAAGTATTGGCACCCTCAGCCTAATACTTGGTTGCACAACCTTTAGCCAAAATAACTGCGATCAACCGCTTCCGGTAGCCATCAATGAGTTTTCTTACAATGCTCTGCTGGAATTTTAGACCATTCTTCTTTGGCAAACTGCTCCAGGTCCCTGATATTTGAAGGGTGCCTTCTCCAAACTGCCATTTTTAGATCTCTCCACAGGTGTTCTATGGGATTCAGGTCTGGACTCATTGCTGGCCACCTTAGAAGTCTCCAGTGCTTTCTCTCAAACCATTTTCTAGTGCTATTTGAAGTGTGTTTTAGGTCATTGTCCTGCTGGAAGACCCATGACCTATGAGCGAGACCCAGCTTTCTCACACTGGGCCCTACATTATGCTGCAAAATTTGTTGGTAGTCTTCAGACTTCATAATGCCATGCACACGGTCAAGCAGTCTAGTGCCAGAGGCAGCAAAGCAACCCCAAAACATCAGGGAACCTCCGCCATGTTTGACTGTAGGGACCGTGTTCTTTTCTTTGAATGACTCTTTTTTTTCTCCTGTAAACTCTATGTTGATGCCTTTGCCCAAAAAGCTCTACTTTTGTCTCATCTGACCAGAGAACATTCTTCCAAAACGTTTTAGGCTTTCTCAGGTAAGCTTTGGCAAACTCCAGCTTGGCTTTTTTATGTCTTGGGGTAAGAAGTGGGCTCTTCCTGGTATCGTACCATACAGTCCCTTTTCAATCAGACGCCAACTGATAGTACGGGTTGACACTGTTGTATCCTCGGACTGCAGGGCAGCTTGAACTTGTTTGGATGTTAGTCGAGGTTCTTCATCCACCATCCGCACAATCTTGACTTGAAATCTCTTGTCAATTTTTCTTTTCCGTCCACATCTAGGGAGGTTAGCCACAGTGCCATGGGCTTTAAACCTCTTGATGACACTGCGCACGGTAGACACAGGAACATTCAGGTCTTTGGAGATGGACTTGTAGCCTTGAGATTGCTCATGCTTCCTCACAATTTGGTTTCTCAAGTCCTCAGACAGTTCTTTGGTCTTCTTTCTTTTCTCCATGCTCAATGTGGTACACACATGGACACAGGACAGAGGTTGAGTCAACTTTAATCCATGTCAACTGGCTGCAAGTGTGATTTAGTTATTGCCAACACCAGTTAGGTGCCACAGGTAAGTTACAGGTGCTGTTAATTACACAAATTAGAGAAGCATCACATGATTTTTCTAACAGTGCCAATACTTTTGTCCACCCCCCTTTTTTATGTTTGGTGTGGAATTAAATCCAATTTGGCTTTAGGACATTTTTTTTTGTGTTTTTTTCATTGAAGACAAATTAAATGAAGATAATAATACCAAAGAATTTGTGATTGCAATCATTTTCAGGAAGAAACTGAGTATTATCTGACAGAATTGCAGGGGTGTTCAATACTTTTGGCCACAACTGTATATAATATATATACACACACAAGGATGGGGGAATGGGTTGATCACTTGTTACAACTGCTAGTCCAGTGCACCCCTGGTCATCTAAGGGATACAGGTGACATAATTGACCAGATAACTGATTTAACATGGGATGAATGCAATATATGGATTGGATGCGATTTGGTATTACTTTACACCGCTATTCCACGAGCAGTCGCACTAAAAGCCTTGCATTTTCATCTATGTAAATATAGTAATTACCCTCCAGATTTATAGGATTATATCCTATTGGTTGTGGATTTTCTCATGATCAATAACTTTTTTCTTTTCAACTCTAAATTTTATTTACAAATTTATGGAGTTTCCATGGGGCCGGGGGTCAAGTTCTCGCCCTCCATCGCAAATTTAACTATGGCTTTTTGGGAAGAGAAATATTTTTTCACCACTGATAATCCATTCTATGAGTCTATTGGGCGGTACTTTAGATACATAGATGATTAATTGTTTGTGTAGTGCGGTCCAACAACATCTGTTCAGGCTTTTTCTGACTATTCGAATTAAAGTGACTTACATTCCCTATATTTCATCAAGAGAGAACTATTCACTTTTTAGATTTAAGCC
Source organism: Allobates femoralis (assembly GCA_033576535.1). NCBI lineage: Eukaryota > Metazoa > Chordata > Amphibia > Anura > Aromobatidae > Allobates > Allobates femoralis. The sequence continues at coordinate 290,260,253 of JARQOC010000002.1, read as the reverse complement.
TCACTGGTATTCCTGGATGTAAAATCACCACAGATTTATATAGAAAACCTTCTGCTGGCAATACTATCTTGCACGGAAGAAGCTGTCATCCGCCCCACACCATCAAATCCATCCCAGTTGGTGAATTCACATGAGCCCTGAGGAATTGTAATAGTTCCTCATCATTCTCCAGGGAATCAGAAGTGATGTGCCAAAGATTGACTGCGGTTATTCTTCTCATTTGCTCAATCGGGTACATAAACTGGTTAAAAAGAAAAATCGAGATGCCTTATTGAACCATTATCGACAGCCTACATCTCCTTCTGCCCCTACATTGGGAAATATACAATACAATCCTTATTTCAGACACATCTCCCGGATTCTGCAGCGGAATCTGTCTATTTTACAAGAGGATCCAATGCTTGATAAAATTTTAGCTCCAGGTTGTAGGATTGTTGCTAATAAAGCTCCTACACTACGCAGTCTACTGTGTCTTAGCTTTTTTAATCCTTTAAAAAGGCGCAATACCTGGCTTGATTGTAATGTTTTTTTAAATGTGGTGCAAACCGCTGTCAAACTTGCGCTGTAGCCCTCAGATGCACTACTGTTGATAACTTTATTCATGAAAAGCCCTATCCTATTCGCAGCTACATAAACTGTAACAGCAGATATGTAGTGTACGGCATCAAATGTATAAGCTGCGATCTTTGTTATGTGGCTGCACTTCCCGCAAGCTAAAGATACGTATTGATGAGCACTTGCGGGAGGTGATCAATTATATACTTTGCTAAATTCCACAAGGAATGCCTCAGCGGCATCCAAGCATTTTGCTATGCATCACAACCACAGTATTACATCCATGCATGTCTTTGGAATTGAAAAATTAACCTCTTCAGGCCGAGGTGGAGACAATATACGAGCGCTGTTCACACGAGAAACGTTCTGGATTTTTGTGCTGGGGACTAGATGTCCCTCTGAAATGAATCTCAGACGTGGCTTAATGTTCCATTATTGATCCTCTTGTTTCATGTCATATTTTGAGGAAATATTAATGATGAATTTACCTTAATGTTTAAAATTTATGTGATGTGCTTGATATTGAAAAATCTCTCTAATAAACATTCTTCTGCAAACCAGTGTTTGTGCATCAGTATTTTGCGCATTAGCAATTTTTAATGCCTATGAATTTGTACCCTGAGATGTTTATCAATTTTGTGGGTTTTGTATAGATTTTTTTTATACAATTTCCTTTGTAATATTTTTTTGTAATTGTTCACAAGTGTTTATCATTATTGTTTTCAGATATTATGTTTCTTTTATTTTAATGTTTTCATGTTATTTATATTGTTTGCACTTTTCTGGAACGTGAATGTGATCCTGCATGGACTTAATACCTCAATTAATTACAGCTGTGAGATCCACATGCAATCTGTATCTACTTATATAATTGGGAGTTGGAAATTCGGGCACTGTAGCCGAATCCCAAGCTCCTTTGCGCGAGCCGCAGCCGCACTACCCTTAAAAAAAAAAAATTATGCTCACCTCTCCCCGAGCCCCCGCCGTCTCCCGCCGTCTTCCTCCTGGCTCCCGGTGGCTCCCGCTGGCTCCCAGTGTCTGCAGAGCTCTTCTACTGCAGTCCAGGACCTGTGGTGATGTCACAGTCACGTGACACCAGGTTACTCCATGGTAACCTGGTGTCACGTGACTGTGACATCACCACAGGTCCTGGACTGCAGTAGAAGAGCTCTGCAGACACTGGGAGCCAGCGGGAGCCACCGGGAGCCAGGAGGAAGACGGCGGGGGCTCTGGGGGAGGTGAGCATTAACTTTTTTTTTTTATTTTAACCCCTGCCTTCCTGTTTGGAGACATTTTACTGTACTGAGCATGCTCAGTACAGTAAAAGCCTCCTACAGCCTCCCCATCCTCACAGCCTCCTCCAGCCTCACAGCCTCCTCCAGCCTCACATCCTCCTCCAGCCTCACAGCCTCTCCAGCCTCACAGCCTCCTCCAGCCTCACAGCCTCCTCCTGCCTCACAGCCTCCTCCACCATCACAGCCTCCTCCAGCCTCACAGACTCACAGCCTCCTCCAGCCTCACAGCCTCACACCCTCCTCCAGCCTTACAGCCTTTTCCAGCATCACAGCCTCCCCATCCTCACAGCCTCCTACAGCCTCACAGCCTCCTCCATCCTCACAGCCTCCTCCAGCCTCACAGCCTCCTCCAGCCTCACAGCCTCCCCATCCTCACAGCCTCCTCCAGCCTCACAGCCTCCTCCAGCCTCACTCCTCACAGCCTCCCCATCCTTCACAGCCTCCTCAGCCCACAGCCTCCTCCCTCACAGCCTCCTCCAGCATCACAGCCTCCTCCATGCCTCACAGACTCCTAGCCTCCCAGCCTCTACAGCCTCCTCCAGCCTCACAGCCTCCTCCATCCTCACAGCCCTCCCCACCTCACAGCCTCCCCAGCCTCACAGCCTCCTCCAGCCTACAGCACTCACGCCTCCATCCTCACAGCCTCCTCCAGCCTCACAGCCTCAACAGCCTCACGCCTCCTCAGCCTCACAGCTCCTCAGCCTCAGCTCCACCTCACTCACAGCCTCCTCCAGCCTCACAGCCTCCTCAGCCTCACAGCCTCCCATCCTCACAGCCTCCTCCAGCCTCACTCTCCCTCCTCCAGCCTCACTCCTCCTCCAGCCTCACAGCCTCCCTCACTCTACAGCCTCACAGCTCCCCATCCTACAGCCTCTCCAGCCAGCCTCCAGACCTCACAGCCTCCTCCAGCCTCCCCATCCTCACAGCCTCCTCCAGCCTCACAGCCTCCCATCCTCACAGCTCCTCCGCCTCACGCCTTCCACCTCACAGCCTCCTCCAGCCTCACAGCCTCCTCAGCCCATCCTCACAGCCTCCTCCAGCCTCACAGCTCTCCGCCTCACAGCTCACAGCCTCCTCCATCCTCACGCTCACAGCCTCCTCCAGCCTCACAGCCTCCACAGCCTACAGCTCCATCCTCACAGCCTCCTCCAGCCTCACAGCCTCTTCCAGCCTCACAGCCTCCCCATCCTCACTGCCTCCTCCAGCCTCACAGCCTCCTCCAGCCTCACAGCCTCCTCCAGCCTAACTGCCTCCTCCAGCCTCACAGACTCACAGCCTCCTCCTGCCTCACAGCCTCCTCCAGCATCACAGCCTCCTCCAGCCTCACAGACTCACAGACTCCTCCTGCCTCACAGCCTCCTCCAGCATCACAGCCTCCTCCAGCCTCACAGACTCACAGCCTCCTCCAGCCTCACACCCTCCTCCAGCCTCACACCCTCCTCCAGCCTCACAGCCTCCCCATCCTCACAGCCTCCTCCTGCCTCACAGCCTCCTCCAGCCTCACAGCCTCCTCCAGCCTCACAGCCTCCCCAACCTCACAGCCTCCTCCACCCTCACAGCCTCCTCCAGCCTCACATCCTCCTCCAGCCTCACAGCCTCCCCATCCTCACAGCCTCCTCCAGCCTCACAGCCTCCCCAACCTCACAGCCTCCTCCACCCTCACAGCCTCCTCCAGCATCACAGCCTCCTCCAGCCTCACAGCCTCCTCCAGCCTCACACCCTCCCCATCCTCACAGCCTCCTCCAGCCTCACAGCCTCCTCCAGCCTCACAGCCTCCTACATCCTCACAGCCTCCTCCAGCCTCACAGCCTCCTCCAGCCTCACACCCTCCTCCAGCCTCACAGCCTCCCCATCCTCACAGCCTCCTCCAGCCTCACAGCCTCCTACAGCCTCACAGCCTCCTCCAGCCTCACAGCCTCCTCCACCCTCACAGCCTCCTCCAGCCTCACAGCCTCCTCCAGTCTCACAGCCTCCCCATCCTCACATCCTCCTCCAGCCTCACAGCCTCCTCCAGCCTCATAGCCTCCTCCAGCCTCACTGCCTTCTCCAGCATCACAGCCTCCTCCAGTCTCACAGCCTCCAGCTTTCTCCAGCATCACAGCCTCCTCCAGCCTCACAGACTCACAGCCTCCTCCAGCATCACAGCCTCCTCCTGCCTCACAGCCTCCTCCAGCATCACAGCCTCCTCTAGCATCACAGCCTCCTCTATCCTCACAGCCTCCTCCATCTTCACAGCCTCCCTATCTTCACAGCCTCTTCCATGCTCACAGCCTCCTCCATCCTCACAGCCTCCTCCATCCTCACAGCCTCCTCCATCCTCAGCCGCACTACCTGACACCGCTGCCATCCTGCCAACCGTCGGCCCCGCTCCATCGCCACCGCCCTCGCGCCCTCTGCGAGGTCCACGCTGCCCGGATGCCGCCGATGCCTTCCGCCCCTCGCCACTCTCTCACCGCCGGGGTCTCAATGTCGCCATGCTGGTGGAGTAGCGGCCTACGGGCTGTGGCCGGGTGCCGGGAGCCAGTGACGTCGTCCTGTGGCCGGCAACAGCCAATGGGAGTGAGCGGACTGTGTCAGCCTGCAAAGCCTGACACGCCCCGCTCACTCCCATTGCCCGCCCCCGCCACCCCTGCAAGCGGATTGGGCGCTGTGTTGTACACACAGGACGCCCATCCCATTGGCCAGGACTTGGCGTCCTAGACCAATCGGATGGCCGTCCTGTCTTTACCACACACCGCCCAATCCGTTCCTTCCGCTCAGGTCACATGTGTGACCTGAGGGCAAGAACTGATCCCTCTCTGCATCACCCAACCCACCGCAGAGGACAATGCCGTGTGACTGGGGCTGCGATCAGCCCCAGCACGCAGCCACGTCCTGCCGCCGAGCGGTGATGTCACCCCTGCAGCCGCATCTCTCCTCACCCCTCCAGCCGGACCTCTCCTCACCCCTCCAGCCGGACCTCTCCTAACCCCTCCATCTGGACCTCTCCTCACCACTCCAGCCTCTGCTCTCCTCACCCCTCCAGCCTCTGCTCCCCTCACTCCTCCAGCCTCCCGCCACATCATACTCTGCTATCCACAGAGCCCCCTCAATACTCTGACATCCACAGAGCCGCCTGTATACTCTCCTACCCACACAGCCGCCTGTATACTCTGCTACCCACAGAGCTGCCTCTATACTCTGCTACCCACAGAGCCGCCTCTATACTCTGCTACCCACAGATCCGCCTGTATTCTCTGCTACCCACAGAGCCGTTTCTATATTCTGCTACCCACAGAGCCGTCTCTATACTCTGCTACCCACAGAGCCGCCTCTATACTCTGCTACCCACAGACCCGCCTGTATACTCTGCTACCCACGGAGCCGCCTATATACTCTGCTACCCACAGAGCCGCCTGTACAATCTGCTACCCACAGAGCCTTCTCTATACTCTTCTACACACAGAGCCGCCTGTATAATCTGCTAACCACAAACCCGCCTGTATACTCTGCTACCCACAGAGCCGCCTGTATACTTTCCTACCCAGAGAGCCGCCTGTATAATCTGCTACCCTCAGAGCAGTCTGTATACTCTGCTACCCACAGACCCGCCTGTATACTCTGCTACCCGCAGAGCCCCATGTATACTCTGCTAGCCACTCACCCTCCTGTATACACACTATTCATTTCACCGCGCTCCCGATGCAATTGCATCGGGCCTTTTTACTAGTATCTATATAATAGCAGCTTCACTTCACATTCTCAGGCTTGGGAAAGGATCTTTATCCGAAATGCCTGTGACGCTCCCCTGCCATATTTATTGCACATTTTTTCGCCTGCTGTAAATTTGGAGCCTGAAGATGTTTGAACTAAAAGGAAATTCACGTTCATTTCAAACCCGGTAGCTGGACATCTTTCTTCATTTCTGCATTGCTGTGTTTCCAGAACGCAGGTCCTTGCTGCCGGGGCACCTGTGGTGAGCTGATTTCTACCTTTCCTGATTCTATAATTGTACTCTTGTTTTACAACACAGTTCTGAATTACAAAGTTAACTGACTAACATGCAAAAGTTATATCAAAGTTGGTTAGGTAGTTATCACCACCATCACCTATATACTCAGTCCAATGTAGTAGTCACTGCCACAAACCTCACCAGGAGTTAGCTTTATTTATCTGTTAGGCTGCACAGTCTATTGACAGTGTATGGACAAGTCAATTCACCAACTTTACATTCTATCTGTCTGTCTTCTGTCCCTCGGAGAGTACCTTAAGTCTACAAGCCTTCTAGCCTCCAGCCATCTCTAATACACTGTCCGATACTCAGCCTCCTGGCCTCCTTCGCTCACTTGTTCGACCTCTCCGGTATCTTGGCCCCATGGCCTCATCAATGTCGACCCTATCTCTTCTGAAACTGTGATACAGATCTTGCCCAATACTTCTTCATGGAGGGCGATCTTGTGTCATGCAACAACATCAACAATTTAATCGAAGCTCTGAAGAGAAGTCATAATCTAGAGGAATGGAAGCTCTTCATTGATTCATACAAAGCAAGCCTAAAAAGCTATCTTGCTGCAAAATAGCAATGTGCTACCTTCAATTCCAGTTGGGTATGCAGTACACATAAAGGAAACTTATGATAACATAAAAACAGCTGTGGGGTGTGACTGAACCATGACCAATATTTTGTGACCCCTCCGTGGTGACTTAAACATAGTTGCCCTCTTACTTGGGTGGATACACAAAGTGCTGCAGCTTTCTGTGTGAGATAGTTGGGCAAGAGAACAACTACCATAAGGCTGGTTTCACACTATTGGTTTTTGAAAACCGCATTCCCCTGCAATTGTAAAACCTGATGCTCTTTTTGCATCAAACTATCCTGGATATACTGTAAAACTGTGTATAGTTTGCTCTATTATATGTATGTTCACATAAATAAAATCATTTTTATTGCATAATGGCTGTGTGAACTTTACATTTTCTTCAAACATTTATACACTATGGCTTAAAGCTCTATATTCCTTATGTATAACTTTGGAAAATATATAAAACAGTGATATAATGAGAACAAATGATCCATCTATACAGCCAACAAATCTGATATGAGACATTAGCTGCATTTACTGTGAATGGTAAAATGATTATAATTACAGTAAAAATCTGTATGTTATTTCTGCTTCAAAAGAATCATGGACAGCTTAAAAATGTTTTACATGCAGGGCAAAAAAAGTTATCAACTCTTATGGCCTCTCCTGGAATATTTGGACAGTTGGCAAACCAGCTTCAAAGATGACTGGCTATTGATAGCTCTATCTAAGGAAATCTTGCTAGAGCATCTAGACTTAATTCTCAAGACCCTCAAGGAACATGGTTTCTTAATCAGACTAAAAAAAACCTTGTCAACCATTTTACACATCTGAGATATATGGGCTCAGTATAGACACAACAAAGATGGCTCTGACCCTGTCCTGTGAGAAAAATCAGAACCCTTTTAGAATGTAAGTTTTCTAAGATCCTTAAATGATTGTTTCATTCAACCTGAAAGTTCAGGGTCTCCTAACCTCTAAAATCAAGGGTATTCTATGGATAAGAAATTAAATATGCATTCTTCAGATTGGAATACTAAAAAGCTGAGACATCATCTGTCAAACAGCTCATACTGTTTTCTTATGCAATCAAGGATCTTTATTGGTAGCTAACACAGTCCCATATCACATAAGGAAAGAATCTGGAAGCGGTGATCCCCATTGTCTTACTTATACATGCATTCGAGTTCGGTTGGAGTGCTGGGTTCAGAAGAAATGACTCTTTATTTGACCACCACCCTCTGGACAATGATAAAATTGATTCCTGATGGTAATTGTGAAATTTGTGGACTCCCAGCCCACCCATTTTATGTGCTTTTCCAACAGAGTTTTGGATATACTGGGTTTCTTATTTCACCAAATACATTTTCTCAATTGACACTGGCGTTTGTTGAACCAGGTTTTCAGGATGTGTAAAGGTATTGTCCTGACTATGTATAAGGACTTCGGTAATAGGGTCATCTTAAAAGCAACTATACTTCCTGTGCATGTTAACCCCAATTTGGAGAGGTGTAAGTAACTGGGCTTGGTAAGTTTTAATCAGACTGGATATTTTATCACTAATGATAGAGGCCAGAGGATTCGTTAATTTTATGCCCAAATATTCTATGGAATTTTGCTTCCAGTTGAAGTCAAATTTTGTTTTTAGATATTCTAATAATGTGTTGTCTATATTGAAATATAGTATCTGAGATTTAGATTTGTTTAATTTATATAGGGATACTTGAGCAAATTCCTCAATTGGATAGGTGTCTAAGTGACATGAGTGGGTTGCTAATTGAAACGAGGACGTCATCAGCAAAAAGCGAGATTTTATGTTGTGTGTCAACTATTGGAATCCCCTTTATCTTGATGTTTGATCTCACGCTTTCAGCGAACTGCTCTATAAAGAACGCAAATAGTGTTGGGGAAAGGGGTCAGCCCTGTCTGGTTCTGTTGGTCAACTTGAATCTATCAGACAGTGAGTTGTTAGAATAGACTCTTGCAGAGGGGAGGAGTACATTGCTTTAATTGAGTTTAGAACATGGCTTTTGAAACCAAACTTTTCTAGTGTAGCAAGGAGAAACCTCCAATGCACTCTATCAAAAGCCTTCTCTGCATCTAATGCCAAGAAGGCTGCTGGAGCTTTGATATGTTTTCAATAGAGTGGATCAAGTTTATGGACCTTCTAGGCACATCTGTGGCGTTCCTCCCTTGGATAAATCCCACCTGATCACGGTGGATTAGTTTTTTGATGATTTTTTGGACTCTATTTGCTGATAGCTTAGCCAACAATTTGGTGTCACAGTTTATAAAGTGAGATAAGTATGTGAGTTTTTATATCCTCAGGTCTGACTTTTACTTTTGGGAGTACTATTATAATTGCCTCCATCATTATTTGTTTAGTAAGGACCTAGAAATAAGATGTTTTGTTTAGCTTTATGTTCATTTTCTATGTACTTTTATATTTTTTCCATATAAGCAATGTTAGTAGACCGTATGAAAATCATTACAACTCATTTGTCTACATTGTTTGTATACCCCTGTATATCTTTGTATGTACTTCAACATTCAACCAATTCCCCCTCCTCTTCCTCAGTTGTGTTTTCTTTCTGTCAAAAATCCCCAATAAAAACAATTTGAAACAGAAGAAATGACTCTACAAAGGGAAAAGCCTATTTCCTTTTCAAGATCAAAGTCATAAAGATGTCCAGATCCAGTTATACAATCTTCCTGTATATTATATAAACTAGATGGTGGCCCGATTCTAACGCATTGGGTAGTCTAGAATATGTATGTAGTTTATTTATGAAGATTTAACAATAATGCAAGGAATACACAATATCTATCTATGGGCCACGTCACACACACAGATATCTGTGCAGATATTGTTTGCAAATCTCTGGTTGCAGTGAAATCATGGACACATTGTTCCATTTTGTGGCTGTATATAAATGGAGCAATGTATCCATAATTTCACTGCGACCAGAGATCTGTGAACAATATCTGCACAGATATCTGTGTGTGTGACATGGCCCTATCACCTACCTTTGTGTCTATTGTCTATGCATTTTTTGGATATTTTATCTTTATAAACTAAGGTTCTTGGTACACATATTGGCCAATACCTGTTTGCCCATCAACCAGCTTCAAGGTGATTTTAGATCTGATGGGTCCCTATCCTATCTTGTCACTCTTTCCTTGGGCTCAGCTAAGCCTCCATTTTTACTATTTCTCAGTGGGAGGACTCACTTAAATCAAAGAAACAATGAGACATCATATACAGTGCTGACCACTGACTTACCATATACAGTGCTAACCACTGAGCCACCATACAATGCTAACCACTGAGCCACCATACAATGCTAACCACTGAGCCACCATATACAGTTCTAACCACTGAGCCACCTAAACAATGAGCCACCATATACAGTGCTAACCACTGAGCCACCATATACAGTGCTATCCACTGAGCCACCTAAACAATGAGACATCATATACAGTGCTAACCACTGAGCCACCATATACAGTACTAACCACTGAGCCACCATACAATGTTAACCACTGAGCCACCATGCAATGCTAACCACTGAGCCACCATACAATGCTAACCACTGAGCCACCATATACAGTGCTAACCACTGAGCCACTATATACAGTGCTAACCACTGAGTCACCTTACAATGCTAACCACTGAGCCACCATACAATGCTAACCACTGAGCCACCATACAATGCTAACCACTGAGCCACCTCCACAATGAGTCATCATATACAGTGGTAACCACTGAGCCACCTAAACAATGAGACATCATATACAGTGCTAACCACTGGGTCACCTAAACAATGAGATATCATATACAGTGCTAACCACTGAGCTACCATACAATGCAAACCACTGAGCCACCATACAATGCTAACCACTGAGCCACCATACAATGCTAACCACTGAGCCACCATACAATGCAAACCACTGAGCCACCATACAATGCAAACCACTGAGCCACCATATACAGTGCTAACCACTGAGCCACCTTACAATGCAAACCACTGAGCCACCATACAATGCTAACCACTGAGCCACCATACAATGCTAACCACTGAGCCACCATACAATGCAAACCACTGAGCCACCATACAATGCAAACCACTGAGCCACCATATACAGTGCTAACCACTGAGCCACCATACAATGCTAACCACTGAGCCACCATACAATGCTAACCACTGAGCCACCATACAATGCAAACCACTGAGCCACCATACAATGCAAACCACTGAGCCACCATATACAGTGCTAACCACTGAGCCACCTTACAATGCTAACCACTGAGCTACCATACAATGCAAACCACTGAGCCACCATACAATGCTAACCACTGAGCCACCATACAATGCTAACCACTGAGCCACCATACAATGCAAACCACTGAGCCACCATACAATGCAAACCACTGAGCCACCATATACAGTGCTAACCACTGAGCCACCTTACAATGCTAACCACTGAGCTACCATACAATGCAAACCACTGAGCCACCATACAATGCTAACCACTGAGCCACCATACAATGCTAACCACTGAGCCACCATACAATGCAAACCACTGAGCCACCATATACAGTGCTAATCACTGAGCCACCATACAATGCTAACCACTGAGTCACCATATACAGTGCTAACCACTGAGCCACCATACAAAGCTAACCACTGAGCCATCATACAATGCTAACCACTGAGCCACCATACAATGCTAACCACTGAGCCACCATACAGTGCTAACCACTGAGCCACAATATACAGTGCTAACCACTGAGCCACCTAAACAATGATCCACCCTATACAGTGCTAACCACTGAGCCACCATATACAGTGCTAACCACTGAGCCACCTAAACACTGAAACATCATATTCAATGCTAACCACTGAGCCACCTAAACACTGAGCCATCATATACAGTGCTAACCACTGAACCACCATATACAGTGTTAACCACTGAGCCACGTAAACAATGAGCCACCATATACAGTGCTAACCACTGAGTCACCTAAACACTGAGACATCAAATACAGTGATAACCACACAGCCACCATACAATGCTAACCACTGAGCCACCATACAATGCTAACCACTGAGCCACCATACAATGCTAACCACTGAGCCACCATACAATGCTAACCACTGAGCCACCATACAATGCTAACCACTGAGCCACCTGAACACTGAGCCATCATATACAGTGCTAACCACTGAGCCATAATACAATGCTAACCACTGAGCTACCATAAAATGCTAACCACTGAGCCACCTACACACTGAGCCATCATATACAGTGCTAACCACTGAGCCATCATACAATGCTAACCACTGAGCCACCATACAATGCTAACCACTGAGTACAGTGTATTTGAAATATGACACCATGGCGCGCGCCGCTATTCTGTTTGGTCGGCGCTGAACGCGGCGACCAATCAAAGGAGCGGCATTCAAACCGTGCGCCACTTCTCTCAGAATAGCGGCTTGCGCCATGGTGCCATATTTCAAATACACTGTAGAATAGCGGCGCGCGCCATATTTCAAATACACTATACTCTGATTGGTCGGCGCTGAACGCAGTGACCAATGAGAGAAGCGGCATTCAGACCGCGCCAACCAATCAGAATAGCGGTGCGCGCCATGGCCAGCGGCGCGCGCCATCGCCATGGCCACAGCCGCGGCGACCAATCAGAAGAGTACTGCGGCTTGGCGAAGGGCACCACCGCTGCGAGCAGCCTGGAGATGACCGGCTTACGCCGGTCATCTCCCGGCTAGCTCGCTGCTGACCGGAGCTCAGCCGCGGCTACTGTGGCACAGAGTTCAGCAGCTCGCCAGCCGGGAAATGACCGGCTGACGCCGGTCATCTCCTTGCTGGCTCGCCGCGGACCTCCGTGCCGCATGTAGCCGTGGCTGAGCTCCAGTTAGCGGCTTGCCAGTTAGCGGCTGACGCCGGTTGTCTCCCGGCTGGCTCGCGCGCGCTGGGTCCACCGTCTGCCGGACCGTGTATACCTGTGGAAGCAGCGCTCACGCGCCGCTTCCGCCGGGCTGCAAATAGGTGCGAAATTCGAACTTTAAATTCTCGCATAGTCTGCGCTCCTTGGTCGCTGCCTTCAGCGGCAACCAATGAGCTGCCTCTGTGTGGCGTGCGATTTCTGCGACAGACACACTCAAAAAACCCTTAGACAATTAAATAATAGATAAGCTGGCAGTTCTGATCTGATGACATAGGGCGGCATGATTATGTCTTGAGTAGAGTTCAATCTAAGGTCCATTTCAATGATCCACATACAAGGGATCTTAAAATTGGATTGGCTGAGCAAAAACTATATTCACCTAAGAGAAAAGAGTCTGACTCCGGAAATATTCCTTCTAGTGATGAGCGAGCACCGAAATGTTCATAATTGTTATGTTTGTAATGAGTACTTTATAATACTTGCATATTCGTTCCAAATAGCGAGTATAATGTACTATAAGACAATGGGAAACGTGAGTAATTTTCTGCTGGACCTTGCAAAGAGGTCTGGGAGGGCTGTAAAAAGGCAGAGATGGCTGATACCATGCTCAAACAGCATGGGAAAAGTATACAGACATAATGTAGACTATGTCTGCATACTGTTTTACCATACAGCTGTCTGCTCTATGTAACAGGAGCTAGTGAAGATAGACAGATAGATGGTAGAATTGGTAGATTGAGCTTACCAGACTCCCGGGGCGGCTCAGTCTCTTGTGCTCCCGCTCAATCACTTCCAGGGCCATCCATTAAGCTACTTGCATATTCACTGCACTGATGGCAAGCAGTCAATCACAGACGCTCACACTCTGTGAGCGCCTCTGTCATTGGCTGTTGCAGTCAGAGTGCATTTGCACAATCTGGATGGTGATTGTGCTGTGTTGCAATACACATTAGTGTAGTATTAGGAGTCCCCTTGGTACAACAGAAAAACAAGTCCTCTCCCTTTTCATCCTCCACATCTTCCTCCTCATCACCCAGTGTTGCCTCAGAATATTGGCTGGACTGGGTAGTTATCACCCATTAGGAAATATGGCTCTGTACCAACATGCTGGGCACTCAAAGCTTCCTCTTTGAGATTATGCAGTGATTGTTTCAAGAGGCACAGCAGCAGGATGATTATGCTGATAATGGCCTGGTCACCATTCATGAGGTTGGTGCAGTAGTCAAAGTTCTTAAGAACCTCACAAATGTCTGCGAACTACACCCACTCAACAGTGATTATGTGCGGAGGCTGACTCTCAATATGATGGGCATGTTGAAGCTGGTATTCAGCTACTGCCCTCTGCTGCTCACTAGTCCTTGCCAACATATGACAGGTTGAGTTTCACTGTGTGGGCAGGTTGCAAATGAGTCAGTGACTTGGCAAATTCAAATACTTTTGCAGCGCTGAAGGACCAGCAAAAGGAGCAGAGGAATGGCGGAAATAGGCGCTAAAAGAGTGCACCTTCTCAAGGAGGTATAGCAAGGCAGGGTAACTTTTCAGAAATTTTTGAACAACTAGGTTCAGGACGTGAGCCATAGATGGCATGTGTACCAGCTTTCCGACCTTTGAAACCGCCACCATGTTGCCCCCTGTATCACAAACAACCAGACTGGGTTGGAGATGCAGTGGGGAAAGCCACTAATCACTTTGTTGTTTTAAAGGGAACCTGTCACCCAAAATCAGGTTCCTAACCTCTTAATACCTCTCCCAGCAGCCTTACACTACTATCTAAGCCATCCCTGTCTGACCTTTTTTAGTAATTTATGAGTAGAATAAAGTTGTTTGCAAACTTACAAAATCCAGGACAGAGGGGCGTTCCTTGTGGTGTCTGGGACGGGTAGGCGGGTCCCCTGTGCCACGCTACCCCCGCCTCGCCGCTGTATTACGCTCTAATGGGCGCCATTCCAGCCTGCACAGCGCGGGCACGATTTAAATCTCGCACCTGCAACCTCACCGCTGCGACGTGGTCACGTGACGCTGGGATCGCGTCACTTCCGGTCGCTGCAGGTCTCACACAGGCCGACTAAGCACATGTGCAGATTGTATGCTGAATTCGGCCTGTGTGAGACCTACGGCGATCGGAAGTGACGTGTTCCCGGCGTCACGTGACCGCGTCACAGCGGTAACGTTGCGGGCGCAAGATTTAAATCATGCCCACGCTCTGCAGGCTGGAATGACAGCCATTAGGGCATAATAGAGTGGCGAGGCGGGGGTAACGCGGCACAGGGGACCCGCCTACCCGTCCCAGATGCCGCGAGGAACGCCCCTCTGTCCTGGATTTTGTAAGTTTGCAAACGACTTTATTCTACTCATAAATTACTAAAAATGGTCAGACAGGGATGACTTTTGATAGTAGTGTAAGGCTGCAGGGAGAGGTATTAAGAGGATAGGAACCTGATTTTGGGTGACCGGTTCCCTTTAAAGCCACAACTTTGCTGCAGTGTGTGGTTTCTGACCTAAACAGATCAGTTTCAGCAAAGCGTGTTGCCGCTTTGCTAATGCGCTGCTGCTCAGGTCCCAGCTTGGCAAAGATGGGGAGTGTAATTCAGCAGAGGATGAAGAGCAGGAGGAGGGTAGAGTGGAGGTGCAGTATGAACATGCAGAAACCCTGACAAAAGTTGTTCCCACTTTTCTTGGCATGGGTAGGATGTGTGATGTTCCAGTTTGCCCTCTACCTGGTTCATCCTGAGTGCCGTGACAGGAATGTATCGTCCCTGTCCACAACAACCTGTCCAGGTGTCTGTTGTTAGGTGGACTTTCCCAGTTATGGTGTTGGATAGAAGCTGGAAAAGGAAGAACATGGTGCCACCATAGGGTGTTACCCTTTTCACAGTCGAATATTAAAATAATATAGGGTGCTCACCTCATGTGGTTGTAAGAGTCACAACCACTATATGCTCATGTACAGTATATCCAATCCAAATGGCTGCAGCAGTCTTCCAAAAAGGTATAACATTAAAAGAAAAAGAAAAATTGGAATTTTTGACCGCGCTACCATATGAAAAATCAAAAGATTCTTTACAGTTGATAGCCCTTTCATCAGGAGAAAAACCACCGATGTACATCATTTCACCAACAGACACAAAACCCTTTTTTTTACATCCTCTATATAACATTGATAATTGGGGCAGGGCACATATAACATGTTTCTGAATTTCAAGAGAAAAACTTTTTTCTTCACATTTCCCTAGCAAAATGAATTATAATCATGGTGTTTCATAATAATAATGCATTTTGCTAGGGAAATGTGAAGAAAAAAGTTTTTTCTTGAAATTCAGAAATATGTTATATGTGCTCCACCCCAATTATCAATTTTATGTAGAGGATGTATAAAAGGGTTTTTGTGTCTGTTGGGGAAATGATGTACATCATGGTTTTTCTCCTTGAAACGCATTGAGAAATAAAAATCACTATCAACTGCAAAGAATCTTTTGATATTTTTATATGGTAGCATGGTCAACATTTCCAATTTTTCTTTTTATTTTACGGTTATGGCGTTGGTGAGAGCATTGTTCTGCTTGTGTAACGCAGATACAGCACAGTGGGCAAAAAAGTGGCAGCTGGGAAAACTGTATCGTGGGGCAGCCACAGAAAGACTGTGTTCCCACAAGCCTAAACAGCAACGTCTCCACAGCTAGCAATTTGGCAATGTGCAAGTACAATTGAACGCTTCACTAGGACAAGGAAGTGGATGTGGTTGATGTTTGTTCTGTGTGAAGAACCGCAGCTTCTTGAAAGGAGGTATGAGCGCCTGCCTCCTGAACAGCAGATTCTGAAGAACATATCGCAGGCAACATGGCAGTGATTTGACCTGCAGACACAGATTTAGTACCCTGATGTTGCACCCACTCGGGGTGCCAGGGTGCCCAGAAGAAGGATGGGGTTGGGCGTAGGGAATCAGGCGAGCCTACTCTGGCCAACATACTGGTGTTCCTCACTCGCCCTGATCTCGGAGGTATCTCTAAAGGTGAAGAGGTCCGAGCCACCAGCCTAAGTCCCTAACTCCTGAGAAGCCCTAGGCATAGGCCCCTACCTCCACCCACGGACCACGGAACCAAGCAACTTCCAATGTAGAGCATAGCACCAGCTTCGGATCAGCATCTGCTCACAACAGGTCACAGTCCACAAGTGAACTGAATCAGCGATATCAGGTGGATGTGAGCAGACCCATTTATGGCCGAGGGGTGGGGAGCAACTGGCCTAGGCACGCCCCTCGGCTCACCTAAGTATGAGTCATATCCATCACACATACCTGCAGAAACCTCACCAGTAGAGCCACACACTGCATAGCAGAGAAAAAAAAGTCTTAGTTTAAACCACAGCAGCAGTACTCCTAGACTACAAGGCAGTCAATACGTGACACCCATCTATTGGGGTTCTTGGCTGCCATGTAATTTTGCATACTGGTGGTGATCAAGTTGCCTTTGCCTTGGCCTATGCTCAACTTGGTATAGCAGATGCTACAGACTACAATGATGGACTTTCAGAAAAAAACTTCGACATGGCAGCTGAATGCCCCTTTGTCCTGACTTGGCACACAGCGGGGTGCTCTTGGGAATAGTTGACCCAATTCTAACTTTGAGCAAACCATGATCCCTTGGTGCCTGTGTTGGTGCTACATATTCATCTTCCTCTCTATTGCTGTGATGGCTATGCGTGCCAATGCTCCAGGTTGGATCAGTGGGCTCATCATCAACCACCTCCATCTTCTATCTCATTCTCTTTCCCAGTTGAGATTGTAGGCTGACCTGATGACAACTGTGTCTCATCATTATCAACCTCCACCTTTGGAGACAGTAAATGACATTCCTCCAAGTGGCTTTCTTCTAGCCGAGGTCCTTAAATGCTTAAGCATCAATGTACGCCACCTTCTCACGTCCCTCTTCAATGCTGCATGGTGAGAGGCTAGAACCATCCAAAGGATACGTACAAAAGAGATCCTCGGAGTGGCCAAGCTTGGGGTTATATGTCTCCTGTGAATGATAATGGCAGGAGGAAGGAGAACCAGCTTCAGGATTGGATGAGCCAGCCTTCTGTGTATAAACAGTAGACTGTGTGGTCGTGGAAGATTTGTTGCTGCTTGACAAATGCTTAGATGCATTGTCTGCTATTAAAGACAAAATCTGCTCTCGCTCTTCTGGCTTCCACACGCGTGTACGTTCCAGACCGGGAAAATTTTCCAGGAACATAGTGGATGCATTAAACTTCTTCTGACCTGACATAGATTCAGTGCCTTGTTGCGCACCACTGACAACACCATATCCATGTCCACATCCCTGCCCCTTAACAACAGGCTTTTTTGGCGTTTTGGGTTTTGTTGACAGATTTTCAGATATTGATTGCACAAGCCAACTTAGCTGTCACAGCCAAAATGGTGGGGAAAATGGCCTGGTGCGTGCTTTGTAGCAGGCAGTAGGAAATGTTTGTACTACTGCTTTGCCTAGGGCACTAACAAACTTTTTACCTTGACTAATGTGGACAGCAAAAGCCAGGCTAAGACCCCAAAAACAGTGGGAAAAATACCCTGGTGCGTGCTTGTAGCAAGCAGTAGGAAATGTTTGTTCTACTGCTTTGCCTAGAGCACTAACACCATATTAACTGGACTAATGTGGACAGCAGAAGCCAGGCTGTGACCCCAAAAACAGCAGAGAAAAAGGCCTGGTGCGTGCTTTGTACCAGACAGTAGGAAATGTTTGTACTACTGCTTTGCCTAGGGCTCTAACACTGTATTAACTAGTCTAATGTGGACAGCAGAAGCTAGACTGTGACCCCAATAACAGTGGGGAAAATGGCCTGGTGCGTGCTTTGTGGCAGGCAGTAGTGCTATGTAACTTTTTTAACAGGTGCATATAATATATAAATGTATATTAAAAATGCAGTTTACTTTAACAAACATTGCACGTGATGAATATGCAGACTGTTTGACATCATTCATAACCTCTTTAGTGCAGAGCTTATAAAAAAAAACTATTTTTTACCCAAACTTCACTGCCTTGTGTTGCCAAATTGAAAACTGTTTTCCAAGAATATGATGACTCATGTGTTTATTTTAAAATGACTCAATTATAGAATGCTTGTGTATTTCATGTTGTTTCTTTCCTTACTAATACCACTAAAATCCATACTGTATATACATAAGGCTAAGGCTTTTCACTTACGATCCTCAGAGTGGACAATTTGAAAGTTCTTGATAGAAGGATGTGTGACCCGTCCATGAAAGTTGAGGACATAAGACTGTGTTTCATCATTCCACACTGGGCTCTTATTATGTAACTCTATTACGTTCTCCGCATTCTTGTTCTGCCATCGTTGGAGTAGTCCATCATTATCCTGTTCGAAAAAAAAACAACCAAGAAAAAATCTGGTCACATTTTTACATTGGTTTAAATATGTTATAAGGAGTATTACAACTTACATCTATTTATTGTACTATAGTCTCTCCTTTTATTGATTTATAACTGACAGGTGAAAAGTGTTATTGTATCAATCTAGGCTTTACAGTATATCACAAGTATTTGTTCAGACTATGCTCAGGCTTGCTCCACACCACAGTTTTTGGCATCCTGTTCTGTCCATTTGAAAAGGACAGAACAGGATCCGTTTTTGCCTCCCATGCATCCCTTTGGTGCCGGATTGGTTATAAAAGACCATCCAGTTTTGTGTATGCAGTGCAGGATTCGTTTGTGTCCTGTTTTTTACCGTCCCCAAAATCGGAGACTGCAACAATTTTGGGCTCGGGTGAAAAAACAGGACACGGGGGGCGTTGCCTGGCACCTAATGGCGATGGCTCCATAACTCAGGAGCTCCAGATCCATCGGCAGCTAAGCGGCTATAACCTGCTCCACAGTGCTTTTGCACCCAGCATTCTGATCCCTGTGTGTTCCGGAGGCAGCAGTGAGTCGACGGGGAGAGTAAAACCCCAGCAACAACATGCTCCCAAGAGAGTATCTGACTACTTTGCGCCAGGCCCCTCTGCTCCTGCACTCCAAACTGTCATGGCGCCTCCATCTCCCCCGGCTGCTCGCGCTTCCCGCCGTGAAGCACAGAGCCAGGCTCTCCTCCTCTCCTCACAAGAGGTGGATAGCCCACTCACACAAGCTCGAATGAAGGAGCTTCTTGCTGCACTTCAGTCCTCTTTACAAACTGACATGTGAGGGATGGTGGCTGAATTTAGAGGGGAGATAAATTAACTGGGCGCTCGCACAGACAAACTGGAGTCAAAAATGGTGGAACTTGTTAATTCACATAACGCTCTGCTAGATGCGCATAATCAGGTGCAGGGGGACTTAGAGAAAGTGCAGGCTAAAAACAGAGATTTGGAGAATCGTCACAAATGAAACGATGTTAAACTAAGAGGAATCGATGAAAAGATTTCTCCTCCAAAACTACGTGCCTTTCTCCAGGACTTCGTACTAGAGGTCCTCCCAGAGATGGATAAGCGAGACCTAAAAATAGACAGGATACACAGAGTGCCTATACCAGCAAGCGTTTCCCCGGGCCTCCCAAGAGACGTTCTTGCCAGAATCCACTATTTTGAGGTCAAGGAGGATTTCCTGCAGGCGCTCAGGAGCACCTCTTCCCTTTCTGACAAGTTCGCCGCCATCGAGGTCTTCCCGGATTTGTCTCCCGGAACACTGGTGTTATGGCAGGCTTTTAAACCCTATACCCGCATTTTGCAAGACAAAGAAATCCCTTACAGTTGGGGTCACCCCACAAGATTAATCATCAGAAAAGACGACACCTCGTTTGTTTGTCTGGTTCCGACACAAGCGGAGAAGTTCCTCTCTCAGTGGGGCCTCCAGCTATCAAAATCTTCTTTCTCTCCTATTTCTTCTGGATCTGAGAGGTCTACGACACGTAAGCATCTGAGTGGAAGAATTGACCCGGAATGGGCGGTAGCCTGAGCAAGATGCTGTGGACACATTGGGATAATTTGCCGATGGACCTTTCCTTTTTTTTTCCTGGACTCTTTTTACTTATCCCAGATTTTTTCCTCCTTTTTCTAGCTTCTTCCATTTATCTTCTCCCATCTTGTTCCCCCTCCTCTACTTCCCTTTTTCTTTTTTTTCTTTCTTCTTATCTATACTTGCTGTTTCCTTTACAACTCAATTTCCTTCTTCAGCTTCCCTTGTCTTTACTCTATTTCTCTTCCTAGTCACCACTAGTAACCTCTCCTCTTTTTTTCTTTTCCTCTTTCACTTTCTACTCGTTCTATATATACTCTTGCTTATTTACTGGCATAACTGCACCGTAGAGTGGGTTTCACCACTCTCTTTTTTTTAGGACCCGATTAGGGTTGTCCTACCCATTTGAGGCATGATTTGCCTTCTATGTGTTTTGTTGCCTTATCTTTTTCAAGGCTTTTTGTTTCCAACGTTTGGTTTACTACAAATGTTATTATGGTTTTTCCCTTGAAACTTCTTTTCTGCTTATGGAGTAACATGTAACTATGTGCTGAGTGATGTGCGTGTTCATAATATTTTATGCTTAATACTTTCATGCTATGATGAGTATTACAGCTTTATCACTTAATGTAAATGGGCTCAATTCACCCGAAAAAAGAGCTCTAGTTTGGGGCTACCTTAAGAAATCTCGCTGTGATGTAGTGTTTTGCTAATTCAGAGAGCAAAAAAGTAGGGGTGGCCATTTTTGTTCACTATGGGGTCACCTTTGAGCTGATTCAGATGATTGGTCACCCTCTGGGAAGATATATCTTGGTCATTTGCCACTTGAATAATGTATTATACACGCTTATGTCGATCTATGTCCCCAATCCTGGACAAATTAAGTTTGTTAGACTGTTTTTAGAGAAATTGGCTCCTACTGCTAAAGGTCGTAGGCTCTTTGCGGGTGACTTCAACACCACTGTTGATACATTTTTGGACTGCTCCTCGCCTTCTACTCATAGAAATGCATGGCTCCGGTGGTATCTCATTTTGGTCTCCATGACATCTGGCGTTACTTACATGGCAATGAGCGAGACTAAACTTTTCTCTCTCCCAGGCATAGAACTTATAGTCACATAGACTATTTTCTGGTGGACGATTCTCTTTTAACTCAGTGCCTGAGTGCAAACATAGAGTCCATAACGTGGTCAGACCACGCTCCAATAACAATCAAATTAGTTGATGAGATGTAATACCCTACTAATACTCATTGGCAATTGAATGAATACCTCCTTACCTCTCCCGCTAATACTGACACCTTGACAGATCAGATAAAATAATTTCTTCTCCTAAATGATAAAGATGGTATGGTGCCAGACTCACTATGGTTCGTATATAAAGCAGTCATGAGAGGACACTTCATTAAACTAGCAGCACTGGTTAAAAAGAGGTATAATGAATCGCTTAATTTGCTCCTAACTCAAATTAAAACCCTAGAAACCAGACATACATCTTCCCCCTCAGATTCAACTTATGCGGACTTGCTTAATACTCGGAATCAACTGCGAGCTGTTTTGCCTCAGAAAGTAGAACATAAGCTTAAAAAGTCTAAAGCCACTTATTACGGGATGGGGGATAGAGCAAGTACCCTTTTAGTACGTAAAGTTAAAAAAAACGGAAGTTCACTCCAGAATTTCACATATTGTCTCCCCAGAGGGAAATCATATTCATAATCCCATCCAGATAGCAGAACAATTTAGATCTTATTACAATTCCCTATATCATCTATCAGCTTCTACCGTACGTTTCGACCATCAGCGGACTCGGTTAAATTCTTCCTAGAAAAGCCAAACTCCTCACCCTCACGGCATCCCAATTAATGGCTCTTAATAAACCCTTTTCAGAGGATGAGATCTTGGGAGTAATCCGAGCTTCTAAGAAAAGATCTGCTCTAGGCCCGGATGGATTCTCTTACCATTATTATGCATCTTTTGCCCCTCAGCTATCACCATTTCTCTTGATATTGTTTTGTTTTTGGCAATCCCAGGGGAAAATCAAACAGGAAGCTTTACAAGCCACTATATCTACTATTTTGAAACCTGATAAACCCCCCACAACACCCAGCAATTATCGTCCAATTGCCTTGCATAATTGTGATCTTAAAATTTACGCTAAGTTACTAGCTAATCGGCTCATGACAGTACTACCATCACTTATCGCGTTGGACCAGGTGGGATTCATTCCTGGTAGGCAGGCGAGAGATGCAACCAGATGAGTGGTGAACCTTCTGGAGGTATAGGAGAGGAGGGGCGCCCCCATTGCACTCATTTCTTTAGATGCAGAAAAAGTGTTTGACCGAGTGCACTGGGGGTACCTGGCTGTGGTTCTAGATAAATTTGCATTTCAGGGCGCATTCAAGTCTGCTATCTTAGCATTATACTCAGCCCCTAGTGCCACTGTGAGGGCCGCGGGCTTTATCTCCTGTAACTTTAACATCACAAACGGAACCCGGCAGGGCTGCCCCCTCTCTCCTCTTATCTTCGCCTTGCTCATGGAACCATTAGCGTCAATCGTCCGAACCAATCACAACATTTCAGGTATTAAAGTAGGCCAAATGGATCATAAAATAGGGCTTTACGCCGACGATGTAATTATTACTTGCACAAAAGTCTCTTCTTCCATTCCCGAGTTAATGTCGGTATTGGACGAGTTCACTAAAGCGTCATTATATAAACCTAACCTCTCCAAGTCCTCAATTTACCGGGTAAACTTATCATTCCCAATTCAAAACTTGTTACGCTCACAATATCCATTTATATGGTCGACAAATGGATTTAAGTACCTAGGTATACAAATTACTGCTACTAAACAAATCGTCCGTTGTAACTGTGAAACGCTCTTAAAAGACATCAAAGCTCTTTTTGCCCAATACTCTTCATTTCAATTGTCATGGATGGCCAAAATTCAAACCGTTAAAATGATGGTTCTCCCTAAGATATTATACCTAATGAGATGTATTCTGGTAGCCTTCCCCCATAGACATCTTAGCCTCTTCCAGTCGGTCTTGGTACGTTTCATCTGGAGAGGTAAGCCACATCGTATTGCAATGTCCACCCTTACTCTCCACCATAAGACAGGTGGTGTTGCTGCTGCAGATATTCCTGCCTATTATAATGCAATACTGTTGGAACGTGCCAAAATATGGTGGGTGAAGTCTCCTTCCTCTCACTGGCTCCAAATAGAGGTGTGGTTTGCCCCTCACAAATCCAGCAGACTTCTCTTAAGGGTACTTCACACACACAAACTTTCCAGCAATCCCACCAGCGATCCGACCTGGCCGGGATCGCTGGAAAGTCTCTCGGGAGTCGCTGGTGAGCTGTCAAACAGGCAGACTCACCAGCAACTCTCCAGCGACTCAGCAGCTGTGAGATCGCTGGTAACTATTATAAATACAGGTAACTAGGCAGCGCGCGCTACTTAGTTACCTGGTGTTTACCATGGTTACCAGCATCCTCCTGCTTACAGACTGCGCTAAGCAGGAGGACGCTGGTAACTATGATAAACACCGGGTATCTAGGCAGCACGCGCTGCCTAGATACCCGGAGTTTACCATAGTTACCAGCGTCCTCCCTCCTTAGCACCACCTATAAGCAGGGCAGACGCTGGTAGCCATGATAAACACCGTGTATCTAGGCAGCGCGCGATGCCTCATTACCCAGTGTTTATCATAGTTATCTGCCTGTGAGGTCGCTGGTTCGCTCATCTCTCGCGGTCAAACGCGCTGAAGCGTGCGGACCTGCGGGAGGCCAAGGACCAAGAAATGGTCCTGTGTGACATGCAGCAACCAGCGACCTCTCAGCAGGGGCCAGGTCGCTGTGACATCGCTGGAGAGGTCGCTGTGACGTCACAAAACCTGTGAGGTTGCAGCAACATTGCTAGCGATGTTGCAGTGTGTGAAGGTACCTTTAGAGATGAACCTCCTGCGACACTCAGACTCCCCTGACTATCTACTCTCCATGAAACCAAAAATTTCACTGCAGCACTCAGCTACTACCAAAAATGTACATATGCTAATAAGCGGTTTCTTATATGAGGAAAAAATGTAAAAACTTACTTTTTTTCAAAAACTCAATAATCTTATCTTTTTATTTGCTGGGGTTCTTGGTACATACCATATATTGGCCAATATCTGCTTTCTCAACAACCACTCCACGGTGACCCCAGATCTGATGAGTCCTATGCTGACATCCCTGTCCTCCTTTTCCTCCTTATCCCACCTCTAAGTGGGTGGACACCATCTCAATCCTAGACCACCTGGGGGCGATGAGGGTGCTAAGTGTAGCTGCAGAGCCAGCAACTCCACATATTAGACAAAATAGGAAAAAAAAATAGCTACCCTTTATGATTAAATGGGAATCAAGATTGGCTTTCTTGGCCCCTTTGGAGGACTGGCACTTGGCTTCTGGTCATGCTGCTACAGTCATGTGAAAAAGTTTGGGCACCCCTCTTAATCTTACTCTTTTTTTTTTTTTTTTTAAAGATTGTTTTTTTGCAACAGCTATTTCAGCGTGGTATATGTAATAACTGATGGACACAGTAATATTTCAGGATTGAAATGAGGTTTATTGTACTAACCGAAAATGTGAAATATGCATTATTTCAAAAATTGACAGGTGCAAAAGTATGGGCACCCTTCTGATTTTCATGATTTGAATACTCCTAACTACTTTTTACTGACTTACTGAAGCACTAAATTGGTTTGGTATCCTCATTGAGCTTTGTACTTCATAGCCCGATGTATCCAATCATGAGAAAAGCTATTTCAGGTGTCCACTTGCAAGTTGTTCTCCTAGTTGCATCTTCTCTGAGGAGTGGCATCATGGGCTCCTCAAAACAGCTCTCAAATTATGTGAAAAAAAAGATTGTTCAACATAGTTGTTCAGGGGAAGGATACAAAAAGTTGTCTCAGAGACTTAACCTGTCAGTTTCCACTGTGAGGAACATAGTAAGGAAATGGAAGACCACAGGAACAGTTCTTGTAAAGGCCAGAATGGGCAGGCCAACAAAAACATCAGAAAGGCAGAGAAGAAGAATGGTGAGAACAGTCAAGAACAATCCACAGACCACCTCCAAAGACCTGCAGCATCATCTTGCTGCAGATGGTGTCACTGTGCATTGGTCAACAATACAGCGCACACTGCACAAGGAGAAGCTGTATGGAAGAGTGATGCAAAAAAAGCCGTTTCTGCATGCACGCCACAAACAGAGTTGCCTGAGGTATGCAAAAGCACATTTGGACAAGCCAGTTTCATTTTGGAAGAAGGTCCTGTGGACTGATGAAACAAAGATTGAGTTGTTTGGTCATACAACAAGACGTTATGCATGGTGCCACAAAAACACAGCATTCCAAGAAAAACACTTGCTACCCAGTGTCAAATTTGGGGGAGGGTCCCTCATGCTTTGGGGCTGTGTGGCCAATGACGGCACCGGGAATCTTGTTAAAGTTGAGCGTCGCATGGATTCCACTCAGTATCAGCAGATTCTTGAGAATAATGTTCAAGAATCAGTGTCAAAGTTGAAGTTACGCCGGGGATGGATCTTTCAGCAAGACAATGATCCAAAACACCGCTCCAAATCTACTCAGGCATTCATGCAGAGGAACAATTACAATGTTCTGGAATGGCCATCCCAGTCCCCAGACCTGAATATCATTAAACATCTGTGGGATGTTTTGAAGCGGGCTGTCCATGTTCGGCGACCATCAAACTTAACTGAACTGGAATTGTTTTGTAAAGAGGAATGGTCAAAAATACCTTCATCCAGGATCCAGGAACTCATTAACAGCTACAGGAAGCGACTAGAGGCTGTTATTTTTGCAAAACGTGGATCTACTAAATATTAATGTCACTTTTCTGTTGAGGTGCCCATACTTTTGCACCTGACAATTTTTGAAATAATGCATATTTCACATTTTCGGTTAGTACAATAAACCTCATTTCAATCCTGAAATATTACTGTCACACAGTTATTACATATGTCACACTGAAATAGCTGTTGCAAAAAAACAATTTACAATTTAGAAAAAAAAATAAAAAAAAAAAGAGTAAGATTAAGAGGAGTGCCCAAACTTTTTCATATGACTGTATATATACATCCTGTATAAACCATTTGGAACAGTCGAAGAAGTTACAATTGGATTGGTATTTGACCCCCTTTAAAATAGCTAAATTTAAAGCGAAGGGCTTCTCGCTCGGGAATCCTAGCCTTATGTGACTGCCTTTTTTTCGTTGTGCCAGGGGTGGGGTACGGACATGAAGACCCGCACCCAGCCGGTTAATTCGTGGCTAGGGGAGTTAAGTGTCCCCGACCACATCTACAGGGCCGGCTCTCACAGAGCAATAATTTAATAATAATGCCTCTTCAGAGCCTGTTTTCAGAGTTCACCCATACAGCCAACATTGAAAGAGTACCCCCACTGAGCCATTTTTCATAGAGAGGTGGAGGTGAATGTGGCAATATAGGTGGAAGAGGCAGAAGAGAGAGCCTACACTGGATTTTGTTTGTTTTTTTCTAGGAAAATGACTTAAAATAACAGAATGAAAAAAACAATAAAAATAAAAATCCTGATCTAGGAGGTGGAGGTCCAAGTGGGAAGAGGTGCAGTTAGACAGAGTGGTGTAGGTGGAAAAGGTGGAGGAGGTGGTAGCCAACACTGTCTTTATTTTTATTTTTTATCTTTTTTATTTAATTTTGAGAGGCCTGAAAACATTGGGTTTGGTAAATAAATGATAAAATTGTCTGAGTTTTCTAGTCAGCCAAAGGTACGGACAAGTCCCATGGGATCCATGCATGGTTCATTTTAATGAATGTGAGCTTGTCCACATTAGCTGTGGACAGATGGATGCACCTGTTCGTGATCACACCCCCTGCCGTGCTAAACACATGTTCTGACAGTACATTTGCCACAGGGAAGGCCAGCACTTTCAAGATGTAAAGTGCAAGCTGAAGCCATGTGTCCAACCTGAAGACCCTGACATTAAATCACTCAGTATGTATAGACGTGTAGACTAGAGATGAGCCACCACCCCGGTGTTTGAATTTGTCGAATATGCTGTGTGTTTGTCGAATGTTCATCGAACACCGTCGAACACGTCGAACACCACTGAAAATGAATGTAAAATATGTTTTAACTTTAGTACCGGGTGGGCAACTACAGGGAGGGGGGGAGCGCAGCACCAGGAGTGGGGAGCGAAAGACACAGGCGGGGAAGCTGGCGGTGAGAGGACTTTACCGCCTGCTTTCCTGCTCTGTGCTGCACTCCCCGCTCCCTGATGCCCCCTCCCCGCTCACTGGATCTGCTCCCCCTGCCCGGTCCTAACTTAGGATCAGGCAGGGAGGCAGCCGGGGGAGCGATGAGGGGGCATCAGGGAGCGGGAAGCTCAGCACAGAGCAGGAAAGCCAGCGGTGAAGTCTCACCGCTGGCTTTCCCGCCGGTTGTTTCAAACGATCAGCTGATGCAGATCAGCTGTTCATTTGAAGAAGCCGCGGTGCTGTCAGGGAAAGGTTCATATGAGATCATGCAGCATGAACTCACATGAACTTTCCCACGTCCGGGTGCTGCACAGCTCACCTACATCTCTGGTAGAGGTTCTCTACCAGATATGTAGCTGAGCTAAAGAAGAAAACCTGATTGGACTACGTCGGATGGAAGAGGAAATTTTTAATAAAGATGGAGTCTCAAAGTGTATTTTTTGTTTTATTTCTAATAAAATATTTTTTTCTGTGTGTTGTGTTTTTTAGAAAAAAAATTCACTAGAAATTCATGGCAGTCATGTCTAATATTGGCGTGACCCCATGAATTTCGGGCTAAGGGCCAGCTGATATCGCAAAGCTGGCCCTAACCCCTTCATTACCCAGTGACTACGGCACCAGGGCCCTGGATGAGCTGGGTTCAGCACCAGAAGATGACGCTTCTCTGAACGGGCCATTTTGTGGGGTGGCTGCGGACTGCAATTCGCAGCGGGGGGTGCCCAGAAAGCTTGGGCCTCCCAGCGCTGCGGATTCCAGCCCCCAGCTGCCTAGTTGTACCTGGCTGGACATGGAAATAGTGCGAAGCCCCACATATTTTTTATTTTTTTATTACATGAAATTCATGAAATAATTTTAAAAAAAAAGGGCTTCCTTCTATTTCTGTTTCCAGGCGCGTACAAATAGGAATCTGGGAATTGGAGGCAGCCCGTTCCTGCTTGCTGTACCTGGCTGGACAAAAAAATACGGCGAAGCCCACGTCAAATTTTTGGGGAAAAATTCATTAAAAAAATACATTTTTTATGGAGTGCATCTTTATTAACCCCTCGAGGCCGGAGCGCTGCAGCATTGTAAGGGGGGTTAACTCAGGTCACCCGAGGATAGCTCAGGTCATGCCACCTGAGCTGTCCTCGGGTGACCTGAATTAACCCCCTTTACAATGCCGCTGAGCTCCGGCCTCGAGAGGTTAATAAAGATACAGCCCCTAAATGTATTTTTTACATTTTTTTTTATGAATTGTTCCAAAAATTTTTGACATGGGCTTCGCCGTATTTTCCAGCACGTCCCCATGACAGCACCATGGGAGGAGTAATCCCATATCCTTCTGTAAGGACAGGAAGCACAAGAGGTTAAAAGCCCTCCCCTAACCCCACCTCCTCAGTATTTTTCCTGTCCCTACACAGGACAAGGGAGTACAGGAGAGGTGCTGGTACAAATAGGCACCAAGGGGTTGGAGGCAGCCCTTTCCTGCCTGCTGTACCTGGCTGGACACAAAAATACTGCAAAGCCCACGTCAAAATTTTTTGGGAAAAATTCTTTAAAAAATACATTTATTGACTGCATCTTTAGTAAACCCTTGAGGCCGGAGTGCAGCGGCATTGTAAGGGGGTTTAGCTCAGGTCACCCAAGGGTAGCTCAGGTGAATATCGCTCATTTCTAGTGTAGACATGTACTCTTCCACCATGTTGTTGAAATGCTGTCTCCTGCTAATATGGATTGTATCAGCTTATGGTGACAACTATTGTGGCATGCTGAGGATGTTTATCCACATTTAGACCATGATAACCCTTCCTTCTGAAGTGGTGCCAGTGCACCAGCTGTGTTGGCTACTTCCTCATCTGGTGAGAATGATGTCAGTAGTGCTTGAATTCCCGCAAGAGGGTGGTCACCCAGTAATGAGCCCTGGTAACAATCTAGGCAATTCGAAAGTCATTGCGCAGGCATTGCAGCATGTATTGGGCTCATGTGTGCAAGGCTGCCCAAAGCCTTTGATAAGCTGTCCTCCAGTGATGTCTTTGAGCTGCTGACCTGCTTTGAGAGCCACTCTGATGTGAACACGGTTCCTCCTCCTCCTTCTCCTCATCCTCATCTTCCAAAACTGTCTCCTGGCCATACACTTGTGGACCTGGCCACTGTTTGTAGAGGGACCCACCCTACGAGCCATGTACGATCGGCCTGATAATCTTGTGAATGTTCCAACTCCTCCTGCTCCTCTTCCTACTCTGTCACCACCTTATTCATCATCGTCTCAAGCATTTTTTCAAGCAGCCATAGAAGTGGTAAAGTATTCAAAGCAGCACAACATAGCATACATGTTCTGAATGGAGGCCCACTTGGTGTTGACATGGTAGTGCTCCACAGAGTGACTCACTCGTGCGTGCTGAAAGTATAAAACTACTATTGCCTGCAGCTGCTTGCACAGACTCTTCAGCATATGCAAGCCTTGTTGATGCTTCACATATGAGGTGGTGTACAGGAAGGCAGAAGTGACACTGCAGCGAGACAGCAGCAGGGAGAGAACGCTGAAAGTGTGCACAGGCTAACTGCACTTTCAGCAGCGGTTCGGAAATATGTGGGTAATTTTTAAGGAAGGGTCTGCACCACTAAATTCAGCACATGCGACAAGCAAGAGATGTGTGTCAAGCTGGCTGGGCCCAAAGCTGCTACAGGATTTTGCCCGTTATCGCACACCACCAGGCTGGACTTGAGGTTCACTGGTAACCTTTACTCATCTGTCTGTTGTATGATCTCGATCCACAGCTCCTGCGCTGTGTGGGATTTGTTCCCCAAAGAGAAGAGTTTTAGAACAGCCTGGCTGTGCTGAACTTGGTGCTGCAGGTATTACTCTGACAGGGACAGGAGACAGAGGAGGAAGCACAGTAGGAGGAGGCAGGATGGACAAAGACACATTCAGCAATCATCAGTGGTGATAGGACATGCGCCAGAATGCCTTCCACCTAGCCACAAGGCCCTCCTACATACAGTATGAGCCCCCACATAGCCCTCTTATATACAGTATTTACCTAAAATAGCCATTCTATATACAGTATGAACCCCTACACAGCCCTCGTATATGCAGTATGAACCGTCACATAGCCATTCTATATGCAGCATAAGCTCCCACATAGCATTCCTATATACAGTATGAGCCCTTATATAGCTCTCTGTATACAGTATAAGCCCCTGGAGTAGTAGTAGTAGGAGGAGGAGACAAGATGGACAGAGAAATGTCCAACAATCATCAGTGGTTGTAGATCATACACTAGGACGCCTTCCGCCTAGCCACATAGCCCTCCTATATATAGTTTGAACCTCACATAGCCCTCTTATATGTAGTATGAACCCTCACATAGCCAGCTGAGAAGTGCAAGAAACTTATAGATGGTTACAAGAAATGTTTGGAGGCTTCTTCAATGCCAAGGGGTGTTCAATCAAGTATTAACTAGTGGCCTTTATTGCTGCACATGATGTTTATTCTATTTCGTCTTTGACATTCCAACATGTAAGTTGACAAACAATGTTTTGTTGTTTTATTACTTTGGACCACTAATTAAAAAATCTTAGAATATAACTTTGGTACATTTTCATTTATTTCTGAAGATATTGTAAAGCCCATGTGAGTCACCTGCCAGGGCCGTGGGGTACTCGGGACCGGTCCCCTTCAGTCTCTGTTATCTGGGGGGATATCATGGTGATGACCGCAGACCGGTTCCGTGACTCTGGGCAACGTCAATAAAGGGAAATAATAATAAAAAGAAAAAAGGGAAAAAAGTTTGTCATAGATGTGACGCCACCTGTGGTTTGTGGCCAATATGAGCCACCACTGCTTGTCACGGTTCCAAGGAAAATGGCGATGGGCAGCAAGGTGTTAAGCCCTCCACGGGCAGGGCTGGCTATCCTCTGGGCTGATATATAGTCTATGTGTGTGTGCGTTATAGGACGACTTACTGACATCAGCGGGATTCCTGCTGCTTTCGTAGGGTTACCGCCTCTGCTTCTTCTCATGCAGGCTATCTCTTCCCGCGCTGCAACTTCAAGTTGGTGGCTCCGCAGGTGCTGACGAGGTCCGGTTGACACCACACAATAAATCTCACACACAAAGTCTGAGTTTGACCGGGTACTTTACTCCACTGCTCAGTTCTTCGTTTTGCACAGTTTAGTCTTAGTTCACATGGTACAGCAGTAGTTCCTGGTCCCGGTAGCCAGTCTGCAGTGGGCCGGCTGGCTAGAGGCACTCCTTCTATTGTACCTTTCAAGCCTCTTCAATCCCACGCACATACTCCGGGCCAGCAATCGCAGACTTTCTGGTGGACGCCTAGCTGGGGAATCCTAGCCCTATGTGACTGCTTTTCCTTCGTTGTGGCGGGGGGTGGGGTATGGGACATGAAGACCCCGCACCCAGCTGGTTAATTTGTGGGTAGGGGAATGAAGTGTCCCCAACCACATCTACAGGGCCGGCCTCCTGGCGTCGACCTGGTCCTTTGGTGTACCTGACTCCTAGGTCCACCTCAGACCCCTTCTGCTTCTGTCTCCGGTCAGTAGCCCTGGACCCGGACTGGCTATACAGTGGCACTGGCCAC
Source organism: Allobates femoralis (assembly GCA_033576535.1). Classification (NCBI taxonomy): domain Eukaryota; kingdom Metazoa; phylum Chordata; class Amphibia; order Anura; family Aromobatidae; genus Allobates; species Allobates femoralis. The sequence goes on along the minus strand of JARQOC010000002.1, from coordinate 290,228,057 downwards.
TGGGTCCATGTTATTCCTGACAAGTGTGTCAGTGAGTGGGCTGCATGGGTTTCTCAGCTTAGGGGTATCGTTCTTCACCATCTCACTCCCGCCAGGAACCTCAACCAGAACTCTCACTTCGAGCTCCCATAACTTGGTGTTCCCAGGTTTTATTCTGGTTCCTCCACCCCTTTTCCTGGGTTTTCTTCACTACACTCCACCCACCACTCAGCTCCCCCCCATTATCCCCTGCCTGACATGGAGTACTAGGTCTAGGGATTGGGGATGTGTTGGGTGTTGGTGTGGGGTGCTTAGCGTACCTGTCCCAGCTGCAGTACCATACTGTGGCCACCGGTCTGCAGGGGCGCCACACATGAAAACAATGGAATTGTACAAATTATAGTAGGCAGCTCTGTAGCTGATATCTCCAAACAAAGTGAAACCCACAATCATGTACTTATAAGGGATTTAGCATTAAAAAGTTAAATCTAATCGCTGCATATTCTCTGATAGTGTCATTAATTTCTTTTGGGGTAATTTCTTAATACACTTTGGATATTTAGAATTCATAGACTTAAAAGCCAAATGGGAAGAATTAAAGTTAGAGATTAGATTACAGAGCTGCATACTTCTATTAAAGCACTCAAGTCTAATTAACTCACATTTCGTGGACGGATTGGGACTCTCTCGCAGTCTTCATCCATTCCGGGTATAAGCACTGTCATCCTCCGGGGACCTTTAAATCCCAAGACATTTGTTTCCTGTACCGGTATAATAATTTATATATTACTTGAAGTCTTTTCTATAATTACAATGATGTGTTATGACACATAAACACATCTACAAACAATGAGCTTATGTTTCAACTGCTGAGTAGATGATTATAGTTTACAAGGAATCGCCATTTTAACAAATAAGGGCAGAGACACACTATGCAAGATGTCGCATTACTCACCTGGCCCGGCCCCTGCTTTCCTGAGCGGGAGTGTGTCAGCTGATTGTGTTACTATGCAGCTCCACGTTCCCATCCAGAGAACTGGCAACCGGGCTGGGGACGTCATGCGAGGATCTTGCATGCAGCTTGCATAAGTGTGTCTCTGCCCTAAACACCTACCTAATATTTGTCTTTAATTTTTTGTTTTGTAGGACAATACATTGTGTGAGGCAGTGACCGGGGTCATATATGACAGCCGTTATGAGTCCCCCAAAATGTGCTCCGAAACCCTATAAGACCCGCTGGAGTGTGTTATACTCACAGTGGGTACTGTGAGTGCATCACACAAATAATGAAATGTGTACTGGGTCATGTTAGATGACTCAGGTATTTCAGGAAAACTAGATGTGGGCCTTTATTTGGGAGAATCTGTAGGAACGGGTGGGTTGGATTCTCCCTCCACTCTGGGTCTTCCAACATTCCCATGTCCAGAAATGTGTTTTAAGGCCCAGTAACATACACACACACATAATTGTGCAGAGATTGTTCGCAGATCTCTGGTTGCAGTGAAATAATGGACACATTGCTCTATTTTTACATGGCCACAAAATGAAACAATGTGTCCATGATTTCACTGCAACCAGAGATCTGCGAACAATCTCTGCACAATTATGTGTGTGTGTAACTGGGCATTTAAACCTGGACTGCAGCATAAGGGTGTGGTTCTCAGTTTGGAGCCAAGTGGTCAGAGCAGCAGAGGCTGTGAGAGCAGTCTGTGTGCAGACAAAACACAGCCTAGCCATGTGGACTTGGTCCTCCATGTGGACTCGGCCAAGACAAAACCTGACAGAGGTACAGAGCCTACACAGGACTGTGTTGAGAGTGTACAAGGTTGGACCAGCTGCATCACGGATCCCTAAGGTCTGTAAATAACTGGACTTTGTAAATAAACAGTGTTGTGGTATGAACAAGAGCCTGGGTCACTGCCTCCCATCTTGGCAAATTGAAGCCGATACCTCGCAATTGACCAGAGTACAAAACAATACCTCTAACAAAACACCAAAGAAAGACTACTAAACTCACTAACAAAATTAATGTAAAAAATAATTTTAATCCAAAACTTGAACTATATAGACAAAAGTAATGGGACAGCTACAGATTACACATGTAGATGCTTTTCTGACATCATATTTTAAATCCTTAAATGAGAACCTTCATTTTAATTTTTACTTCATAAATTAATAGTATACATGAAAATAAGCAGTTTTGTAATATATCTTATCAGAGAAATTTGCTTTTTTGTCTGGCAGAATTGATATAAGTAATTATTAAAATTCTTGATTTTGAGGTAAAATCTGTATTCAGTGAGGAGTTTCCCATTACTGAGATAGGAGATGGCAGATGTTACTGATAAGATTTTATCTAAACAGAAGAGGGAGGGTTCTCTTCTTCTAGCTCTTCCCACTGCCACTAGATCCTACCTCTTACCGTTATCATAGAATCTCATCGGTAGCAATTGTCATCTCCTATCTCAGTAATGGGATAATGGGAAAGTCTTCAATGAATACAGATTTTATCTCAGAATTGAGAATTATGATAATGACTGATGAAGAGTTTTGGTCATGCTCCTTCTAGGGGAGCAGTAGAGTAATGTGTGGAACTGATCCATCCACTTCTATAGCAGCAGTGATGTAAATGTAACCCCTGCTCTGTTCACTTCAATGGGTGCAATAGTGTAAATTGTGACTCCGCTCTGTTCACTTCTATGGGAGCAGTGATGTAATGTGTTAATCATGCTAGGATTGGATACGTGTCTCTGAACACTGCAGTGATAGCATCGGTAAGCGGTGATCATCAGCCTGGTATTGCACTACTAATCCAGTGCTGCTGATCACCGCTCACCACTGCTGATACCTTCTCCCGAACCTCTGCATTGCATTCACCACATCCTGGCATCTACACCTGTGACTGCATTGTACTATCTTCTGTGGACAGTGACTGGGGGATAGTGAAGCTCCCAGCTTAGCAGGAAATCTCCAAAGAAGGCCCAAGGGGCATGCACAGGTCACAGCTGGTTGCAGTGTAATACAGCATGGGGGTGTGTTAGCCTCCCTCCTCACTATAAAGAGTGCTCTGTATTCATGGGGTTTTAGTAGTGTTACTTGTATAATTATGCATTGCACATTGGTGTAATCACATCTGAACAGCTCTTTAGTGGTCAGGGTGAAGACTGATCCCCCTAGGTCAGGAGGTGTTAATCATAAATATTGATGCTCTTGCTGGGTGGGGCTTAGTCTATAAAAAGGATTTACATGGTGATTAGGCAAGAGAGTCCCCCAGTAGGAGAGAAAGGACTCACAGAAACGTTCAACCATGTACTGATTCGGCCTTAGCCACTGACCCTTGCATTTGATGTACAATGGTCTCTGACATGGACACGAAGGAATGGGTGAATAGAGTACTGGCAGCAGAGTAACATTATCCTAGAGGGCAGCCCCAGCCATTTACCTGAGCTGATCCCTATGGAAAGCATGGGGCAGCCAGTGAGGACTTGATAAGTGCGCAGCCAGATGCCGAAATGCCGAGCATAGCAGGCGTAAGCCAGGAGGTATTGAAGCGTGCTAAGTAGTTTGCACTAAAGAGAAAAAATGTAAATAATCCAAGACTGTAACGTTTAAAGATTGTGCCTGTGTTTTCCCATCGCCACGACAGCACCCACAGAGAGAGGGGATCCGCCCCCAGGGACAGGAAACCTACAGATAAAAAGGGGCGGTCCCCCTCGCCTCCTCAGTTGGTTTCCTGTCCCTGAAGGGAACCTACAGTTAGCAGGGTTCTGCTTACCTGGGTCCAATCAGCCTCTGTGCGGTTTCTGTGAGAACGGCAGGGCCTGGGACTGCAGATGCAGCGATGGGAAGTCCTGTCTCAGGCTCTCTCTTCGTCTGGCCGTCACCATGGAGGCAACTGCTGGGGTGTCCGTGTTGCCGCATGGGGAGCGCAGGAGGATGCTGTGAGGAGACGCCGCAGGTATCTCCCTTACTCACGGGGCAGTCGGGGGTGCTGTGGTGCGGGGCGCCGATGCGGTGCCCGCCCGTCATCGGCGCCTTGGTGATGGCTCCTGTGGGGCACGCTGGAGCGCGGTGATCGGGCGGGTGCTGGGGAGGTGCCGCCGATCCCGCGGTCGCCTCCGGCGGGTCTGAGGTGTGGGTCTGCGGCGGTGCGCGCGCTGGCGCTTCCGGGTGGCCGGGCGCGCATGCGCAGTGCGGCTCTGCGCTCCGACCCCGGAGGTGATGTCATTTCCGCTTCCGGGGTAGCCGGGGGAGGTGGCCTGGGGGAGGATATGTGATTCCCGGCGTGCGGACGCCTGGGGCCGGCAGACATGTCCTCTCCAGGGGCTTCAGAGGGGCGCCCTCTGACTGAAGAGAGGCAAGCCAGCAGAGGAAAGTCCAGTGGTCGCTCCAGGGATGAGGGATCCACAGACAGAAGTGAGAAGGCACGGACAACTGCGTCTCCCACTTCAGCTGGACCTCCACCTCCGGGACCGGTACATGGGGTGAGCTGTACTTCGGGGTAAGTCGGGCTGTGGCCTCTGTTCTGACGTCTGTCCTCCGTGTCTGTGTCCCTCTCCTAGGTTAAGAAGGTTAAGAAGGTGAAGCACCAGCAATGTGCTCTGTGTCCCCAACTTCTCCCTGATTCTTATCCTAAACGCCTGTGCCAAGCATGTATTGCCGCCACAGTACGTGAGGAGTCCTCTGTGCCTGATATCCGGGCGATGATTCGGGAGGAATTGCAGTCTTTTTCGCTCCAGAGTCAGTCTAAAAAACGGAGGAAAAAGTCCCATCCAGATTTGTCCATGGTTGTTTCTGAGGCTGAGAGCGGTCAACTTAGCACCGATACTTCTGATTCTTCCTCGGCATCGTCTTCGGAGGATGAGGGCAGATCGTGTTTCCCCTTGGATAGTATGGATAATTTGGTCAAGTCGGTCCGGGCCACTATGGGGATTTCGGATTCTAAGGAGGTCAAGTCATCCCAAGATATTATGTTTGCGGGACTTGCACAGAAAAAGCTCCGTTCCTTTCCCGTCAGTTCAGCACTGAAGGAGGTAGTTCAGCGGGAATGGGACAAGCAGGAACACCGTGGGTCACTCCCTTCTTCTTCTAAAAGGCGTTATCCCTTTGATGATGAGGATTTGTTGTCCTGGTCGTCAGTTCCGAAGGTGGATGCAGCAGTCGCCTCGGCTTCTAAGCATTCATCCCTGCCGGTGGATGATTCAGGCCTGCTCTCGGATCCATTAGATCGCAAGGCGGATATGCTTCTTAAACGTTCCTGGGAGTCTTGCACAGGGGCGTTTAAACCTGCCGTGTCTGCTACTTGTACGGCGCGGTCCATGTTGGTCTGGATTGATCAATTGGAAGATCAACTTCGGGCCGGTGTTTCAAGGGACAAGTTGCTTTCAGCGCTTCCTCTGATCAGGGGGGGTACTGCTTATTTGGCGGATGCCTCGGCGGATTCCCTGAGATTGGCGGCCAGATCGGCAGGTCTTTCTAACTTGGCTCGTCGGGCTTTATGGCTTAAGGGCTGGAAAGGGGATGCTCAAGCCAAGAATAGGTTGTGTTCATTGCCCTGTAGGGGTGAGTACCTGTTTGGCAAGCCCTTAGATGAGCTCCTGGCCAAGGCTGCTGAAAGGAAATCGGGGTTCCCTAATGTTTCTCTTCCGTCCTATAGGAGGGCGTTCAGGCGCAGGTCGTTCGGTCAGAAGAAGCCCTTCAAAGACCGTAGCAGATGGGACAACAAGTGGGATACCAAGGCTTCAAAGACCAAAGGTGCCCTCTTTGGTTCCTCCTCTAGGAGGGATAATAAATTCCGATAGTCCGGTCCCTCCTGTGGGGGGGAGGTTGCGTCTTTTTTCCGCAAGATGGCGTGCTATTTCTTCTAGTCTTTGGATCTGGTCTATTGTGTCATCAGGTCTGAAGTTAGATTTTGAGGTTTTTCCTCCAGATTTTTTTGTGCAGACTTCCCCTCCGTCTTCGGTGCAGCAGCAGGCACTGGAGTTGGAGGTTCGGAGTTTGTTAGAGAAACGTGTCTTGTTGGAGGTCCCTGGGGACCAGGAGGGAAGGGGTGTCTACTCCCCCTTATTCCTGGTCTCTAAACCTGATGGGTCTTTCCGGACTATTATTAACTTGCGGAGATTGAACTCTTTTTTGCGGGCCTGTAGTTTTAAGATGGAATCCATTCAATCAGCTATTAAGGTCTTGTTTCCTAGGTGTTTTATGGCGGTCCTGGATTTAAAAGACGCATACTACCATCTGCCGATTCATCCGGACCATCAGAAGTACCTCCGGGTGGCCATCACGGTCGAGGGTCGGCTCCGGCATTTTCAATTTGCAGCGATGCCGTTTGGCCTCGCCATGGCTCCCCGGATCTTCACCAAAGTGATGTCAGAGGTGATGTGTTTTTTGCGTCATCAGGATATTCTTATTGTGCCATATCTTGATGACTTTTTGATTGTGGGCAACTCTGCTTCTCAGTGCAGAGATCGCTTGTCGCGGACCATTTCTTTTTTACAGTCCTTAGGCTGGTTGATTAACTGGGATAAATCTAGGATGGTTCCTCTGACTTGTCAATCCTTCTTGGGTCTGCACCTGGATTCTGTGAGTCAGCTGTGTTTTTTGCCGGAGGCCAAGAAGCAGGTGATTCTCTCCAAGGTCGGGTTGGCGGTGAGCCATCCTCGGATGTCCTTGCGGTCGGCTATGTCTTTACTGGGGTCCTTGACCTCTTGTATTCCAGCGGTTCTGTGGGCTCAGTTCCACACCAGGTGTCTGCAGCGGGAGGTTCTCTGTGCTGAGAAGGAGTTGCGGGGGTCCCTTGACGACTTCCTTGTCCTGTCTTCTGAGGTTATCGCTTCCCTCTCATGGTGGTTGTCTCCTGCTCACCTGGCTAAGGGGGTTCCCTGGGTGGTTTCCCCGTCTAGAATTGTTGTCACTGATGCTAGTCCTGCCGGGTGGGGGGCTCATCTGGGGTCCCTCTGGGCCCAGGGTCCTTGGTCAGTCCAGGAAGCAGCGGATTCTTCTAATATCCGGGAACTTAAGGCGATTCTTCAGGCAATACTTCGCTTTCTCCCACAGTTGGATTCTCGGCACGTCAGGGTCATGACGGACAATATGACTTGTGTTGCATATATCAATCGTCAAGGCGGTACGCGGTCACAACCTCTGATGTCTATTGCATCTCGGATCCTCCGTCTGGCCGAAGATCGTCTCCTGTCCCTCACGGCCCTTCATATCAAGGGGACGGACAACTCCACAGCCGATTATCTGAGTCGGCATGCTCTGCGCCAGGGCGAATGGACATTGAACAGGCGGGTGTTCCGGCAGATTGCTCGCCTCTGGGGTCTCCCGGACATCGATCTGTTCGCTACCAGGGCGAATCGTCAGGTCGAGCGGTTTGCCTCTCTCCATGTCAGGGACTGTCCGGAGGTGGTGGACGCTCTCCAAGTCCCTTGGTCGTTCCCTCTCGCCTATGCCTTTCCTCCAATGTCTATTCTTCCGTTGGTCATCAGGAAGATCAGGGAGGAAGGAGCGAGGGTCATTCTCATTGCTCCTTTCTGGCCGCGGAGACCATGGTTTTCCTGGCTCCGGGCCATGTCCCTGTCGGATCCTTGGATCCTGCCATCAACCCCGTCTCTGCTGTCTCAGGGTCCGCTCCGTCATCCTCAAGTGCACGGTCTCCACTTGACGGCGTGGAATTTGAGAGGCAGTTATTAAGATCCCGGGGGTTTTCGGACGGTGTGGTTTCCACCCTTCTTCTGAGTAGGAAGTCATCCACTACTAACATCTACTGTAGGGTGTGGCGAAAGTTTTTGTCTTTTCACACGGTTCCCCTTTCTGAGGTGGTCCCTACCCGGGCTATATTGGAGTTTCTTCAACGGGGTCGGGACTTGGGGTTGTCTGTTAGTACCCTTAAAGTTCAGGTTTCGGCCTTGGGGGCTTTGTATGGGGCTAATGTGGCTGGAGATCGGTGGATTGCTCGTTTTATTTCTGCCTGTGAACGTAGTGCCCCTGTTCACATTGCCAGTGTGCCTCCGTGGGACCTGAACTTGGTTCTGGAGGCGCTTACTGGTGCTCCGTTTGAGCCTTTAGTCTCTTCCTCTCTGAAGGTTCTTTCCCTTAAGACGGCCCTTTTAGTTGCCCTTACGTCGGCTCGTCGGGTTAGTGACATTCAGGCTCTCTCCATAGACCCTCCATTCTTGTCTGTCCTTCCTGATAAGTTGGTACTGAAGCCTGATCCCTCTTACCTCCCAAAGGTAGTCTCTAGGTTTCACCGTAGTCAGGAGATTGTCCTTCCCTCCTTTTATCCTGACCCAGTTTCCCCGGCTGAGGTTAAGTTTCATACTCTGGATGTTCGACGTGCCGTCCTCACCTACATTGATAGGACTCAGGCAGGGAGGAAGTGTAGGGCTCTGTTTGTCTCCTTCCAGGGCCTTCGGAAGGGGTCTGGGGTCTCGAAGAGTACCTTGTCCCGCTGGATCAGAGATGCTATTGGGCTAGCTTATGAGTCTTCGGGTCTGCCTCCTCCGGATGGTGTACGGGCCCATTCCACCAGGGCAATGGCTTCTTCCTGGGCAGAGAGGGCAGACACGTCCATTGAACTGATATGTAAGGCGGCAACCTGGTCTTCACCTTCTACTTTTTATGACCACTATCGGTTGAATTTATCTTCCGGTTCTGATTTAGTGTTTGGGAGGTCTGTCCTCCGCACGATTGTCCCACCCTGAGTATTGATCTCTGTAAGTCTCTCTGTGGGTGCTGTCGTGGCGATGGGAAAAGACCAGTTTACTTACCGGTAGGCTGGTTTTATGGAGCCACGACAGCACCCACTCACTTCCCCCCCTTTTGCTTGCTTTCACGATTTGGTTGGCACACGTGTGGTGGTGTGGTTTGTTTATTGTCTGATTCGAACTTATACTAATTGACGGTTCCTCTCGGTCTCTGTAAAACAACTGAGGAGGCGAGGGGGACCGCCCCTTTTTATCTGTAGGTTTCCTGTCCCTGGGGGCGGATCCCCTCTCTCTGTGGGTGCTGTCGTGGCTCCATAAAACCAGCCTACCGGTAAGTAAACTGGTCTTTCATGAGAGCATTTGAATAAAGAACTCTTGTTTGATTTGATTGACTCTTTTGTGTATTTTGACCCTCATTGAGGGTAATAACACACTGAACTTTTCAATCTGAAAACCGTGATGTTGCGGGCCCAGGGCTGCTCTGTGGCCTAGGCCTGGACTTGAACCTAACTATCCGGACACCGTGCCGCCGGCACCTTGACAGCAGCACAATGCAAGAGATGGGGTCAGACAATAACCACAGGCTTCAATGTATAGAGGCTGCCATATCTGAGTTGTGCTCAGACACTTACACTCGAGCAAATAAAAATGGCAGCCCCCTGTGGTTAAAAAAATGTATTAATAAAAAATGTTTAACCAGTGCATGTAATTTTGTATTAAATATAATTGATTATGTAACAAACAATTCTTAACTCAAGAATAAAAATCATGGTACTTTCCCTTTAATCTCTTCGCCACCTGGCGATTTTCCATTTTCTCTCTTTTTTCCCCCCTTTTTCCAAGAGCCATAACTTTTTTATTTTTGCATCAATATAAGCCATATGAGTACTTGTTTTTTTGAGGGATGAGTTGCACTTTTGAACTCCATCATTCATTTTACCATATAGTGTACTTGTAAGGGTGGAAACACACTATCTTACTTACATGCAAGTCTCTCTGACGAGACTCAGATCAGTGACCCTGAAAGGCCTTCCCCTCTCTGTTACTACAAAAGTAACCATTACTGGCTAGCACATTTTTTTTTTCAAGATTTCTTTTAGTGTTTCTTCAAGGCAGAGAGTTGCCATTTGAAATTACTTTAGTTTTGTGCCATTTCTGTGATCTGTTTTTTTTCTACAACATTACACAACTGAATGGACATCCTCCGAGCCAGGTGATTCCATCATTTTTGCCAGGGGTTGTATTTTGAAGGAGCCTTCTACAAGCCCTGACCTAAATCCTATTGAGCATCTTTGGAAAGAGCTGAAACATGCTGTCCAGGTATCCAGGCAACCTTCAAACACGAGACAACTGGAGCAATTTGCTCTTGAGGAGTGGGCCAAAATACCATTCGAGAGGTGCAGAAGTCTAATTGATAATTACAGGAATCATTTGCTTGCAGTGATTGCCTCAAAAGCTTGTGCAACAAAATAATAAGTTAAGGATACCATCATTTCTGTCTAGGCATATTTCATGAGATTTTTTTTTTTTTTAATTCTGTGGAAGCAGGGTGGAAGAGTACTGTCTGACTTTCATTTGTTAATTTTCATAGATTTTATATTTATTATTATTATTGTCAGATTCAAGCTATTTCTGTGGCTATTGTGGGGTTTTGTTTCATTAAACGAGGGGTACCAACAATTTTGATCACATGTGTACAAGCTCGCAGGAACATGACAATGACAGAAGTGATTTTTGGACTTGTATCCAATAGACAGCCGAATCCAGTGTTAAGATTTCCAAGGAAGCTCTCTGTCTTCATCGTTGCTTTCTTCTTCAATTGATGTTCCAGACAGATGATGTTTTTATAATTCCTTGGTGATGTGATTTCAAAAGAGTAATACGTATTTGTGTGAGCGCTGGGGAATCAACCGGCACCAAGGCTATTATGAATAGTTACCTCTCGGCTTTATTTGTACAATAAAAAGGCAGGGTCCTTTAGGCCACAACGCGTTTCTACGCTCTCCAAGCGTCTTCCTCAAGTGGAGGTAACTATTCATAATAGCCTTGGTGCCGGTTGATTCCCCAGCGCTCACACAAATACCTATTACTCTTTTGAAATACATTCGTTCCTCCGCTACGCGGAGTGAGGTATGGAGCAGCTTCGGGCAATAGGACCTTGGATGACGTCCTGAACACGCCCACGGACCCACCACGTGATGACTCACATGTGAGGTGCTGGGATTAAGGACGCAGCAAAATCTTCATCATCCACAGTCGCTCATTAGCCGAGGACACAGGGAGATAAACATCAATGCACTAATTCTTGTTGTGCAGACAGCACAACAAGCACAGGTGAGGTTCCCATTCAAATAACCTGCTTCCGATGACAATTACAGAGTGGCGCAACAATATTACCTTCTTGGTGATGTGATGTAAGTAAATATATATCCTAGACATATTGATTATACAAATGGGGTACGCAATATTATACTGTTTCTTTAATTTTGTATTTTATATTAACCTTTCTAATACAATTGATCGATTACCTTCTTTATGAATCTGTTTGTCAAAAATATTGGCAACACATTTGGCGTAGGTGGCAGGATACACAAAGTTGAGTAATTATTTTTGATACAGTGCTGCTATATGTGTAAACAGTATAAATGCAGAAAGAAGAGAGGTATGGTTACTTAAAAGAAAGTAGCTTTGGTCAAAGCCAAAGCAGGGATAGATTGGAGCCCAGATCAGTGGGAATGTGATGCACAGGGCTCAATGGACTCCAAAAATGTCATTGACCCTGGAAAGGAAGATGAGCATTTTAATGAGGAGATAGAAATTGATCATCTTTATAACCCATTAAAAGTTCATCCTATATACCAGATACATGTTTTAGACACAGCTACAGGGGAGCAAAACCAGAATGAGATAGAAGATCACAGTCTGTCTAAGGCTGCCTTCACATTTGCGTATGGGAAGGCAGCGTATTGCTGCGTTCCCATACGCAGTCAAACGCATGCGCACTGCGTTCCTATGTTTAACATAGGAACGCATGGTGCCTGCGTTTGCTGCGTTCGGGTGCAGATGCGGACGATATCTGCTCCTTCCGGTGTCCAGCGTCCGCACCCGGGACGCAGCATGTTGCATTTTTTGTGCGCTCGGGGACCTTGGGAAATCAGCAAGCGTCCCCAAGCGCACAAAAAATGCATTGGCTTCAATGGGTCCGCAGTGTTCTGCACTTGACAGCGCAGGAGAACGCTGCAGACCCATTGAAAAATCTCCCGGTGGCCGGCGGTGATGTCACAGGAGATCACCGACGGCCACCGGGAGATCAGCTCAGCCTCTGCTGATCTCTTCCTCCCCGCCGCCGATAATCTGCTAGCGATGTCGGCGGGGAGAAACCGCTGATGTGACAGCTGTTTGAATCTTCCCGCGCCGACATCTCCTCTCGGTGTCGGCGCGGGAGATTCAAACAGCTGTCAAATCAGCTGTTTCTCCCCGCCGACATGTCCCGGAGCTTACCGGCGTCCGGGAGGCGGAGATCTCCGGCGCTGATCTCCACCCCCGGACACCGCTGATTGGCTGCCGGGCTGCACAGTGATGTGTCCGCAGGCGGACATTCTCCGCTGCGGACACATCAAAATGGCCCTGCTTTACACTGCGTTTGTGTCTGCATGCCATCAGCATGCAGACACAAACGCTAATGTGAAGCCAGCCTAATAGATTTGAAATGCAACGGACCTCAAGTAGAAGAAATACTAGGGGAGAAAAGGCTATAGCAATTTCCAGATTAAGGCAATATGATGATCCCATGCTCTTCTGTAGTAATTATCTGGCATTGTACAGATATGTTTGCAATCATTAGACATGTCTCAGGATGATTTTAGTTTTCTATTTTCAATGGCAAACCATTGTAATGTGGATTACACCACAAGAGTGTCTCTAAAGGTGGGGTCACACGCGGCGATCTGGCCTGCGATGTCGGAAGCGATGCGCGGGTGCCGGCTCGCTTCCGACATCGCAGGCCAGCTGTCACACGGCACGACGTTGCCGGTGACGCGGCGGCGATGTGGGCGGAGCCATCGCTCGCTGGGCTGGGCTCAGCCCAGCGAGCGATCCTGAGCAACACTGCGATATAGGCTGGATCGCGCCGCCTACAGTGTCAGACGGCGCGATCCAGCCTAATCGCTGGTCACAGGTTGACAGGTTTATGAACATGTTCATAAACCTGTCAACCTGCGACCAGCAATAATTTGCAGTTGCGTCGCGCTGTCACACAGCGCGACGCACTTGC